>JAOUQT010000042.1:16578315-16611129 GCA_025769995.1 Xyliphius kryptos | reverse complement strand
TTCCTGGGTATATCGCCCAACCCCCCCCCCCCCCTCCCTGCGCGACCCTCATACAGGAATAAGCGGAAGATAATAAATAAATGAATGTGTGGTGTTTTTAGCTACATTTTTTGAGGTCCCAGCATGAACCAGTACTCACCAACCCTATTCTTTGGTTCAGTTACATTCCATGAACATTTTAAACAATCTATACAAAAGTCTTAAGCATTTAACATCGTCACAATAATCCAGGCACCATTAACATGTAAAACCAATCGTGTTGCTTAGGTATTAGAGAAGACAAGAAACAACCGAAATAAACAAAGAGCGGTTTGGAGATGTATATTAAAGCAACACACGCATTTCGCATTGATTTACAAAGCAATAATTAACATTTCCCGTCTATTCGCCTCTGCACATGCGTGGTATTTGTCATGGCTGAACTAAAGACTGGGGGAAATCGAGTGCAGTTGGCCTGTTGACTCGCAGTAAGCGCATTAGAAAGTGTTTTCGGTGGTGACATTAGCAGCTCTTGTCTGTCATATGGACACCGAAGGCAGATCGGACCGGTTGAGGGCGGAGGCGCGCCCCTTCACACTGCACAACAGCGGCGCGCTCCCGCTCAACGAAACGCCAGCCAAGACTCTCCGTGGTGTTTTTAGTTAGTGCTTCGGTTAGAAGCAGATACTTAAAAAAAACTTAAAACAAGACAGAAGGACACCTACTCAACTTTTCGAGCGTTTTTTATTTGAAGAAGTTTTGACAGGTGAGCGACTCCTTTAAAAGCAAGTTCCCTGCCTGCCGCCTGTTAGCTCCGTTTCTACCGTATAGGTTTCTCCATATGGAGTTAGGGCAGTTCGTGGAAACGTGTTCGTGTTTGCTGAAGTTTGGATTACAATATTCAAAGCTTGTTTTTTTTCATGTTAAAACAGACTTAAAATAAAAAGTTCGAACTTTTAAAGAAGTAAAATGCGTTTAGAGGTTACCATGATATTAATTGTATAAATACTAGTACTATCTTTATGCTATGCCATTTTGACAACTAGCCTTGATTTGTTGTTGTTGTTGTTGTTGTTGTTGTTTTTAACCAATTGGTGTACAAATCGTATAATTCCAGTTCTAGATTTTGGTTTCATTATTAAGATTAACGTTCTACACTGTCTTAATGATTAAAAATAATGCAGAACCCGCAAATAATTATGCATTTTTGTTTGAGCTTAGGAACTTCATGAACTGTGTGCTTGATGAACAAGAATTCTAGGTGCTTAATATGGTCTCTGTCTCTTCCACAGCTCCATCTTTATTTCCCCATCCTCTTGGTTGTTGATGGAGTTCCTGCAGGGCAGCGGTGACTACTGCCACGCTCAACATCACAAGGCATGAGCCAGATGGGCATCATGTATATCTGACCACTGAATGCCAAGAGGGAACATCTTTTGCATCACTTTTGCCCAATTAAATCCTGAACTCACCACTCACCAGATGGGTTAAAAAACATTTTGGCTCAGGGCTTTTGGACCGTGCTCCGCTTCAGCCCATGACTGATCATACTAGTGTCTTCAGAAATCTGGCAGCTGTTTTCCTTTATACTGAGAGATAGCAAAGTTCTCAGTGATAGAGGATCCACCAAAGCTCTGTTGCTGAGGAAGATTTTGTTCAGAAGCTGGTCAGCCTACTTTGCTACTGGCTCCCTGAAATGGCCAGAATGAATCGTCCGGCCCCAGTAGAACTGTGCTACAAAAACATGCGCTTCTTGATAACCCACAACCCAACCAATGCTACATTAAGCTCATTTATAGAGGTGAGAAGTAAGGTCGTTATGTTCTGCAATTAAGTGATATACCATACTAGTATGTGTACACATATAGGTTTTGTACAGACTGCTTGACTTTTTTTTTTACTTGTCCTGCTGATACGTGACAGTATGGCAAGATTTTCAGGTAATTTACTACATCTCTTTTCTAGAAAGGACAGATGCTATTATTATCTAGTGACACTCTTGTAATGAGCTTACACAACAGTAAGTGGGGGTGTTAAAAATCTGCCCTCTTTAAGTGTTTGTCATACTGATCAGGCCACTAGTCTTATTTTTAGCAAACAGGTCACCATGCCAGCATAGATTCTCTGTTCATCTGTTTTAATGCCACAGTGGTGCTTGTGTATAGACTGTGTAGAGCTTATTATTGAATGTTGCATATGTAAAGGGCAAGATTTTCTGAAGTTCCCTAGTTAGCAAATTAGTCAAATAGTTTAAATCACTTCAGGGTCATTAGGTGTACATGGATATTCAGTTTCTTTGAAAGAACAGTGCTCAATGTTTGATACTTTAGACACACATTGGAGCAAGTGTTTTAATGGCAAAAAAAAAGCAGATAAAAATTTTGTGCTTTTTGTCAGACTGGAGTTTACATAATTATCACTAGAAGGAGTTTCTAGCAATTAGTTCAGTTATATAATTTGTGTACAAATTCTGGAAATTCAGGCTTTGGTTTACCGAATGTTTAATGTCTTCCAGGAGTGATTGGCTAACAAAAATGCACAAATAGTAAGGTATACAACTTTCTTTTTGCAAGATTACAAAGTAATTTGGAGGAAACTTTTATCAAATAATTGTATTTTTAATATTGGCTAATGTTCATGGAATTGAGTCCACCATCAAGAGCATGTCTGAGCAATCAAAAAGGATATATGGCATTGCTTTCATCTGTAGCTTGCAAAAGATCACATGGAAAGCAATCTTTGGTCAGAAAAAAACAATAGAACTTTGTGGTTTATATGAGAAGAATTACATATGGGCAGAGGAAAATTGTACATTCCAGGATGTGAAACATGCATCTATAAAGCATAATGTTGGTAGTGTCATGTTTTTAACTTGTTTTGCTGATTTAGACCAGGAAACCTTGTCTTTATTTAAGCAATGTTAAATTGTTGATTAAGCAAAATTGTGAAGGAAAAAGTCAGAATATCTGTCTGTAAACTTAAGTTTACAATAAAGTGGGGCATGTAGCAAGATGGCAAACCATTCTTCAAAAAATGGTTAAAGAGATTAAAGTTAATATTTTTAAAATATCCTTAATCAATGTCCTGATTTTATTCCAACTGAATTGTTGGACCGGACATAAAACAAGCAGGTTTGAAAAGTTATGTTCTGTCCTCCAACCTGAAATTACTGATTACCATTTGCCAGAAAATTGTTGTATATAATGAAAACAAATTTCAGCTTGCCACTTGCAAATATGTCAGCTGAACTAGGAGTTTTAAAGTAAGCAAGTGGACTAGGAATTGCACAGTAGGCAAATTAGATCACTTTACTTATCACTTTAAATTTAGTGTAGAAATGTCATGTTTCAAAGTCCTCAAATTCAGTGAGTATAAGAAGGTCTTACTGAACTGTCTATTTCAATATTATGTTGCTATTTTGCTGACGCTGTCTTAAATTTGCAGGATTTGAAGAAGTATGGAGCCACCACAGTGGTGCGAGTGTGTGAAGTAACCTATGACAAGTCACGGTTGGAGAAGGATGGAATCACAGTCATGGTAGGTGTTAGATACTTTGTTCAAGGTTATACGGATGGTAAATACTAATCTTTTTTTAATTACTTTCTTATAATTACTAATTATTCTTTTATTATTATTGCCATTGTAACAAAATGACATTTAACACAAATTTTCTTCTTCAATTTTTCTTACACTAAAGAGTGAATTAGAAAGGTTTTAGGCATGTGTAAAAATGGTGTAAAGTGTCTATAGTATTTCACTAAACTTAAAATTAAATACAATAATTATTACAGCAGATTTTATGGTAAATGCACTTGCATTAGGTACTCAGCTGGTTAGTTGCTTTAAACTCACCACAGTTTCTTTTGCTATTTTCTTTACTTTTTACTTTTCTTTGCACGATTGATTTAGTATTGAGATCCATATTTTACCTTTTTGTGTTTTTTTTTGGAGATGCACTCTGACAGATGTATGGATAAATGCAGTGGGAAGCATCTCTCAGTCTTTGAATTCAAGTGTTCGATTTAGTCCTAATGCCACAACTACGGAATATAAGCATTTAGTCATGAATTTTGGATAGTTGTATGTTCCCAGGTTTGTGTGAACCTCTGCGGAAGGCTTCCAGCATGAATGTGTTGCAGTGTCCAAAGCAAGATCTAGTGAAGGATGTTTTTAGTGGGCTAAGTGTGGAAGAACCATCTTTAGAATGAAGTAGAACAGAGATTGTGAGGCAGGAGATTGTGATCTCATGCCCTGTGGAATGGATGGGATAAAATTCCCTCTAACATAATTGTTGATAGTGTAACCACAGTGTAACTTGGATTTGTGTTAAGGATCAGTGGACATTAAAATTGGGACCTCTGAAACTTCTTCCTAATGCACAAGAATCGACCTGTACTTCTAAGCAGTAGAGGGGCTATGGACTCCATTTGTTAAGTTTGCTGCTCATCAGTGGCATTTTTAAAGCTGCATAAATATTCAGAATAATTTGTCTGAGAGGAACTTTCATCAATAAGCTTTTATAATAAAAAAGTACAAATTTGTAGGGATGGATATGTTTTCTAATTTATTGAATGCAGTTTAAGATACAACTCTGCTAATCAAATATTGTTCCTTTGGTAGAATACTACTTGCAAATTAAATATAAATGAGAAAAAGAAGCTTCTAGAGCAGCTTCAGCCTTTCCTGAAGGTGTAATGCAAAAAGATTTGTAATATTTTCGATTTGAAGAAGATTTATGTTCGAAAGTGAACCCACGCTTAGAGACCATATTACCTCAACATCGTAAGCTGCGGAAAATGTTTTGCCTTGTTGTCATGTCAAAGGTACAACTGCCTTTACAACAAAATAAATCTTTCACTTTGCCTTTTTTGGATACAAAAAAAAAGAATGGGTATCTAATTCTGGAAATTCTGTAGCTGTCTCCAATTTGAAACTCCAGTCCCTCAAATAGAATAATTTGGAAGTAAACAAGATTAAAGCAACCAGGAATATAATAAATATACATAGAAATGGATGCAAGAGTTTGTATAAAGGATGCATTGAAAGACTGTCAGGACAGTTTTCTCAGTGCAAATCGATCCCCGTTGCAACATTGTTCAGGAAAAGCTCTAGTGTTTTCAAGACACAGGACTACATTCACAGAACAACTATTATATTGTTATTCTTTTACGCTCAACTTTCAGATGAAGAGTCTTATGCGCATACAGAAGTTGTTTAGTTTTTTTTTATCTATAGTTCCACCTAAAAAGGTTAAGATATTACCGGAATACTTTTTTAATCTCTGGGTGAAATTTCAGTTACCGTGTACTGTGAAGAATATTGTTTCACATAGTACATTTTAAAGGTATCGTGCACTAACATTATTTAAAAGACAGTAAGCTTTAATTACACTACATATACATATGTTATGATCCAAGAATTACAATTAAATAGTAATTTACCATGGATCATTTGTGCTTTTCTTGCTGTATGGCTCTTTAAAATTGCTGTTAGATGCATTTAAAGATTTAGCTTTTTGTTTTTTATCCTTGGCAATATTTTTTTCCATTTTGGGCTAAAATCTAGACTGTAAATCTAAATGGTTTAGCTGGCACTGTTTCACCTTTTTCCATTCTATTTTACATACACACCAGGCCATTCAAGCTGTCTGATATTTACAAAGAGTTATGTGTGAGAATCTTGTAGTAGAACAATGGATGAAAATTTTTATTCTTAAAATTTAAAACATGAAACAAAAGTTCCAGGTTCAAACATTCTTTTTACCTTAGTAAACCTGACCCAACAGTCTTGACTATATATGATGTAAAATTAGACTCATATCGCCCTCATCTACCCTCCCCATTGCTCAGCTGCTCTTAAAGGGTATTCCCTCTGTAACTTGTTAATACATCTTATCCCTTCTATTTCTGACTAAGTATTAAGTTTGCTTTATTCCAAGTGGATAGTCCCACTGTGGTCAATGTTAATATAAGACGTTACAGCCTCAGTTATTTGTTTTAGTTTACTTCTGACACCTGAAAATATATGCACAAACTGCAAAGTATTCTTATCACTTTTAGAAATTCAGAGGTTGCAAGATGTTAGAGGGATTTTTAGCGGCAATGGCATTAAAGCCACTTTTATTCCCGCACTTTATGCATTAATGATGAAAACGGAGACCTGCTCATTTAAATCACCCAGACTACCAGTTTGGTTGCTAGGGAAACTCTGAAAAACAAGTTTTATTTCTCCATCTACTGTTTCTAGTGTCCTCTATGATTTTCTTGAGTCCAAACAAGGGTAACCTAGAGTCACACGTTGGCACACTCAGTGTTTTGGTTCAACAAGAGGCATAGTGTTCTCCGAATAGCCCTGTGATTTGGGGATTTGTGTCTGTTGTGCCGCCAGATGCTATTTGCAGACAGGTACCTCAGTCTGGAAGCCACTAGAGCAAGCCTTAGTAAACACTCCTGGAAATGTGTTGAAGCTAATCTCTTAGTGTGAAGATAAAAATAGTACCCAACACTTCGCGTTGAAGGATATAAGTGCACTTCACTTGGGATTTTTGTGGCATTCACACTTTTACTGTGCTATGGTCTAATTATTATTGCAGCTTTGACTGGCAGCTTTGATCGGTGTTCGCATACTATCTGCTTAACTTCACTTAAGTCATAACATTTGCTTGAGTTCAAGTTTGGTTTTGGTGGTGCAAAGGATGTGTATTTATAAGAGTCAAGAGTGTGTGAAAATGGAAAGGTTTGCTGATGTGAGACAGGTTCCCTGGACTTTTTTTCTTGCACATGATAGTGAGATAGATGGAGAAATGACGGGTATTTAATTCAGGAAAATGTCAAGGCATTTGCTACAATTAGCCTGCAATGTTAGGAACTGGGGATATAAGTGCCTTCCTGGAGAAGACTGAGATCATAACACAACATGGCCTCTTGGAATTCATAGCATTCTCTTGACAAGCCAAGCCAGACAAGCACAGGTTGGCTGTTAACTTCTTAACTGGATTAAACTCTTTTTTTAGCACAGAAGGGAAGCAAATAATAACAAACACTACCTTGTTTCAATGAAATAAACACCAATAAAGGACAGCTTGTCGTACTGAATGCATGACCAGGGACATGGTCATTTCATTGATTTCCTGCAGTGCTTTCCTATGCTAATCTCACAGAGAGTACACATTTTACAAAAACAGTAATTAGCTCTGACTTTTGTAATACTTGTTAGCAATGTTATAGTTTTCTTTATTTATGTTTTAGTATTTTATAGTCTTTATTTATTTAAAAAAATAGTCTCAGTTTTTATAGTAAAAGGACCTAAACACTGTTGTAGACAGATTTGCTCCTTAAATAATCTCTAAATGCTGTGTACATGTTGGGTAATACAAAGGATCATAAATGAACTTTTAATAAAGTTAGTATTGACAATAAAGGTTTTTGCTTTAAAAATACACACCAGTAAAATTCTTTACTTGAAAGCCTGTCTTAAAACTGTCTTAAAATAAAGTCAAAAGTCAGTTGTCTTAAACATGTAAGCTAAAAAGCTGAAGTAATAACATGCAATCTGGTCTTAAATTAAAAAGGAAATTATTTTCTTTAGCACTTTAAATCTTGTAAACATGTCTAAATTAAGGTGGACAGCTGGATTCATTTGATCTGAAAGAGGTTGCTTGTTTTTTTTTTTATTTTTCATTTTTTGTGGCAGTGCTTTACTATAAAGTCTGCAAACAGCTGGTATGTACAAAAGACATTTTTTAGCAAATTAAAGTAAGTGTGTGTGTGTGTGTGTGTGTGTGTGTCCTGTAGAGACAGGTATTGCTTAGTTTAAACCAGCATGAAGTAACACCTTCCTTAGGAGTTTGAAAGTTTGTGTGATCCTGTGTGGTTTAGTGCTGTGTAATATTTAAAAAGATTTAAATTGATATTATGAGTCAACATTAGTGTCAAGAATGTCAAGAAAGTAAAACACATTTCTGTTTGCTATCAGCTTTCATTACACTTGTCATTAATGTACCATCATTATTAAATAGGAAAATCTAAAACTTCCCATTCTCCAGGTAAATTAAAAGAAAAAAGCTATACGATCTCATTGTTTTGCCAATCATACATGTCAAAGTAAACAGCTTCGTTTTTACCAATGACTGACTAATATTATGATTCACATTGATTATAGATTTGATCATCAGAAAACATCAATAAGCAACTTATTATAGCTTTTCAATCAGGAACAATAATGCAAGTGAGTGACGGTAGAAACAGCGATTCTGTACTAAGGAAATACCAATAATACTTTTTAATTCCATATGGTGAAACTGTATAGCCATTTTGCAATTGCTGTGTTGATGGTTTTACCAATAGTTTAGTGATTACAATAATTTTCAAGAGGCTTGGTTAAAAAAACCACAAAAAATTTAAATTAGCTACTTAGCATCTTCTAAATTTTGAAGAACAGCACAGATGTTTGCAAATTGTCGATCATATTGTGTAGTCATTATACACATATCGACAAAAGTGTTAAAAAACAAAACACAAAGGTCACAGAAATAACTTGACTGACAAAACAAAAGAAAATAAATAGAAATTCTATGAAAATGAACAAATGTAAGTAAGACATTCTTTGCAACCATGCTTCAACAGAATTGTTTAAAATAAACTCATTAAACAGGCTTGGATAGAATTTATTGGACCCCTGAAAATAATGTGACCAAAGGGACATGTTCAATCAAGGTTTGTGTACTAATTAGCATCAAGAATATTTACAATCTTGTAATCAGTCAGTGACTCTATATAATTGGGCTATAGGTAGTCACTGTGCTGTTTGGTAACATGGTGCATACCACACATAACATGGACCAGTTGAATTAAAGGAAAGAGTTTTTAGTAGATTAGAAAGATGACTAGATGTGTGTTTACTAAAGGAACAACAGAGAGGGTTTTGAAAGCTGTGTACATGAAGGGGTTATAAGGCTTAGAATATGGGAATTATTTTTGGGACCAAAAATAAGCATGGCTGAGTAAGTGAGGGTGTGTATATCAATATTTATCACAAGACATTATCACTATAATAGCACAGATGATTTAGAGTTGGAACAGCGTTGATATCTTAAATGATTAAAAAATGAATGGATGTAATTAAGACAAAATAGTGGGTGTGGCCAAGTGAACAAGAATGATTATATTTATTACAAGAAGGGTTCAATAGGATTGGTCATGGCCAAGTGTGTGGGAATGTGTGTATAAATATTACAAGCCGGGGTCCCCGCAAAAGGACAGATGGTTCTGAGTTGGAACGCTGTTGATATCTTAAACTGTTAAAAAATAAATGTAAGTGAATGGGGCTAAAAATAGCTTTCCCAAAACAGACAGTGGCTGTGGTGATGTCATTGAGGCCTGTAAAATGACAAAAATTTGCCATCCTTCCAAGCAAATGCAAAGGGTGCAATCAGTCTGTAACTTTAGATGGTGAGTGTCTAAGCAAATCTCTCACAAATTGTGTTTGTAGCTAAAAAACGTAACTGAGTTACACCATCGGATTTTTCCAATAGGAAATGAATGAAGCAATTTTGAAGAGTGATCAGGAGTGAAAAGAGTTAGATCAGTCTGCAATTTCGACCGGTAGGGCTCTCGTCATCTTCGACTCCAGCAAATTTCGTTTTTGTAGCTTGAAGAATGGCCCAGTTACGGCTGTTTGAAAATCGGTGCCATTCTTTTCAGTGGGGATTTTTCAAATTTTAAACTTTAGTTTATTAAAAAATATAGATGCTTCTATAGTTTTCAATTTCCAATATACATAGCACAGGTCTCGTCATTACCTACGTAACGGCTTTGCTCTCTAAATATAGACAAGCATGTTAAAGGTAAAGCGTATAAGACCACCTCTAAGCAGCTTGATTTTCCAGTGACTACAGTTGCACCTATTATTCAGAAATTTGAAATTCATGGGACTGTAGTCAACCTCCCTGGACGTGGCCGTAGGAGAAAAATAGGTGACAAATCAAAGAGATGGATTATACGAATGGTCTTTAACACTGTCTGTCGCTGTTTTAACCAAAGTGGACTTCATGGAAGATGGCCAAGGTGGACACCATTGTTAAAAACAAAACATAAAAAACAGACTGGAATTAATTAAAATACATTTTGAGAAGCCACAAACCCTATTAAGAACACTGTAAGAAAAGAACACTGTCCCTAATGTGAAACATGAAGGAGGTTCTGCTATGTTCTGGGGCTGTTTTGCTGGCACAGGGTGTCTTGAATCAGTGCAGGGTACAATGAAATCTTAAAACTATCAATGGATTCTAGAGAGAATTGTGCTGCCCATTGTCAGAAAGCTTGGTCTAAGTCGCAGGCTATGGGTCTTGCAACAGGAGAATGATCTAAAACACACAGCTAAAAACACCCAAAAATAGAAAACATTGGACTAATTTGAAGTGGCCTTCAATGAGCCCTGGCCTAAATCCTATTGAGCATCTTTGGAAGGAGCTGAAACGTGCCGTCTGGAAAAGGCACCCTTCAAACCTTAGACAGCTGGAGCAGTTTTCTAATGAGGAGTGATCCAAAATATCTGCTGAGAGGTGCAGAAGTCTCACTGACAGTTACAGGAATAGTTTGATTGCAGTGATTGCCTTATTATTACTTTTGTCAGACTCAAGGTGTTTTGTGACTATTTTGAGTTTTTTTTTATTCACCAAGGGGTACCAACAATTTTGTCTACGTGGGGATGTTCCGTTTACTGACATACTATGGTTTCTGAAGTTATGAGAATGTATTGAATTTTCTTGACTTTATATGTAGTGGGTCATCCTGTGTATAAACCAGATCTGTTCAGCCTTTTTGATTTTGACACTAAATGTTGTGGTGTACTTGTTCCTGTTGGTGCTGATTAAAGTGGGAAAGACAGCAGCATGACTGTTTAGTACAGTACAGTACATTCTGTGTTTGCCATGTCACAGCTTGCAAGAATCATCAAAAACCTTTTACTGCTTGGTGTGACTTAGCTACAGTGAAGATTCTGTTCAATTGAAGGCTCGAGAAAGTGCATCCTTCTGCAAATAACACATTTTCACTGCTCTAGCTATAAAGCCAGTTGTCACATTTTTTAATAGCTTATTTTCTTTCCCTTGGGTTCTGTATTTAGGAATTGATGTGCATGATTCATATCATTGGATGACCTTTATTACAAGGCCTAATGTTTAGAAAAGTTTGTGTTCCAGTACTTCTTAATTTCTTATTTTGTGCTTTGTAGGACTGGCCCTTTGATGATGGGGACCCTCCTCCAACTACTATAGTTGATGACTGGCTTTCGCTTTTGAAGAATAAGTTCTGTGAAGATCCTGGCAGCTGTGTGGCTGTGCACTGTGTTGCAGGACTTGGCCGGTATGTAAAATAAATGTAAATAAACTCGTCATCTGTAGGAGTTTTACAAGAAATATTACAATACACTAATATTTCTGAAATTTTTTATCTTTTTATGTGTTAATTTATCTAATAATAATTAACATATAATTTACTTTACAATAGATGTTTGATAAAAATTTAACATTTCTATGTTCTAATTCATTTTAAATGTGCAGAATTGTTTTGAGGTCAAGGTCCTGAGCATGCCAATCCATTCAGTTATGTTTTTATAGACTACTTTCTACCAGGACCTGGGTATAAGTTTCTTTTATTGAAAATAAATTGGAAGTCTGAAATCTCAGTATCACCCTTTATCATCATTGTATGTTGAATACGATACAATTTGCACTGCAACTTCTTTATAGAATTTGAGTTTTTGCAGTTTTGTGTTAAAATATACAAAATGAAATGTGGTAAAAGACACACACACACAAACTTTTAAAAATTAAAATTATTGCGTTTAAGTTGCATATAAATGTTTTTCTTTTCAGGATATGTTTACTAAATTAACGGGTATAACACAAACCCTGACAATAAGGAATGATCTCCATAAGCTTGACCATATCGTATACAAGTATGTAGGAAAACAGAGGTTTAGTGATTATGGCTGTGCTGGGAATGATTCTCATAATATAGTTTGTTGACGTACCCCAGATTCCCCTGAGCATCCATCCTGTTAAACGCCCGCCCATATCAGAATTATGCAGAGTTCATTAAGTAAGCAACATGTACCCTTGCCAAAACCAACTGTTCATAGTTTTCTTTATATATTATTAGTTTATTATTGGCGGTACAGTGGTTGAAACTTGACAATGAAAAGTAAAGTAGTCTCTTTTAATTGCCAGTAGGCACTTTCATGGTCATTAAGTTCATGCTTGTGAATGCAAACCCAAACAGTAACTAAGTGAGAATTAGCGGCTGTTGAGGCAATCACAGCTGAGTCTGTCTCTGGCTGGTGAAGCACCAGGCTCTCTGACGTTGTTTGTCGGCCCTGAGGGAGCCCTCTGCACATCTTAACTAGGAGCCAATGTTTGTTTTACTCGGGCAAGTTTGTTATGTTATTGATCCAGAGGAGGCCTGTTTGGGTTGTTTTTTACTAGATATTTTAAAGTTTTCATATTGGCAAAGTTTCGAACCATGTGGCAAAAATAGATTTTAATAGACTTTAATATTTGAATTTAAAGGGTAAGTTTTCTTTTTTTTTTTTTTTAAAGCATAATACAAAGCACCCATTTTGATTCTGTATCTCTTGATGCTTGCATTACCGAATATTATCTTAGGACCTGATTCATTGTTTAGTTTAAGCAGATTAAATAGTGCGAGTTGTTTTACACTAGGCGTGGGAATAAAGACTCATGTAAAAGGGTCAAATCCTAGGTTCCTTTTTAAATAGTCGTTCTGTGTTTGTTTATTCATGCTTAAAACGTAACAGCCATAAAAAATCTTTATCTTTTTTGACTCACTCCACTCACTATTTTTATTCACACTCTGGGTCGCTCAACCACAGCCATGCACAATCCCTCTCTTTTGCGCTCTCATTCACTGACCCCAAATTTTTTTTTTTTTTTTTTTTTTTTTTTTTTTTTTTATGTTTGGAAATGGAGCATTTCACTTTTTTTAACACTTTTTAAAAACAAAACCATGCTAGCATATACATGACCTTACTCATTTGGGGAGGAAACTGTAAATTTAGTGTTTACAGTGTGCTTACTTGTACAAATTTATACAAAAACAAATGAGACCTATGAGACCTGGCCTTTATGAAACGTAATATCTTGTTCCTCTGATTAACCAGATGAGGAAATGCAGGCACAATGGGGGAAAACTGTTCTTAATTAGCATTTCATAATAGAGAATCTTACAATTTTGAGATCATACTTATTATTGGTTTAAATGTGATAAATTATAACAGGATTGAAACTTTCCAGTTAAAATAACTTCAGACTTCAGTAACTTCACTAAAGCAATTTTTTTTGGAAGCAGTGAAAGTATTGTTAGCCGGCTGTTTATGTACATCATCATTGTGCGGTATAGCTTGTGGGAACTCTGCTGTTCCTCTTTAAGCAAGACCTCAGGCTTGTTTGTTTTGCTCAGTTTCTTTGTAGCTCAGCTGCATTTCTGTCTTACAGAGCTCCAGTTTTGGTGGCCCTGGCCCTGATTGAAAGTGGAATGAAGTATGAAGATGCCATCCAATTTATCAGACAGTAAGTTTAATGAAGTTGGCATAGTGACAGATAATTGTGTCAGTAGCTGTTTACTGATGTAGTGGGTGAATTTAATAAAGTAACAATTGAAAGTACTGTATATATAACAAAGAACAAGCAGAGAATATTTTATTGTCTTTTTTCTAATTCATTCTGTTGTGGTCTAATAGGAAACGCAGAGGAGCCATCAACAGCAAGCAGCTGACCTACCTAGAGAAGTATAGGCCAAAGCACAGACTACGCTTTAAAGATCCACACAACCACAAGAACAAGTGCTGCCTCATGTGAAATACACTCATGTGCTACTGAAGAAATATGTGGACTAACAGGACTATAGCCACAAGACAATGCCGTGGGTTCTCAATTCATTTAAAAAAAAAAAAAAACTTTCAGTTATTTGGAGGACAGAGAACTCCTTTGTAATGTTTGAGACCTGTTAGGACAGGGGCTTTATGAGCTCAGGACTGTGAATGACCGCCTCTTGAGATTTGTCCTTAAAGTATATAATATTTTTACTTGATGGTTGTGTTAATACACACGCACACATGTGCACACTATTTTCAAGTACAACCTGTTTTGAGATACATTCTGGTCCTTATAGTGGGATTAAAATGTCTGAATTAAAGAATTAAATAGATCACCTTGTTTTTTTATCTCACATATGTACAGTTTAACTATTTTGGTGGCTGGTTACAATTTATAGAAGAGCTATAATTTTTTTATATTGTGATATGAACTGTTTGGGATTACAGCACTGCACCACTAGCACTGTGTATGTGAGTGGGCTAAATATTAAGTAGCACCTCACTTATGATTTTAAATAGTACAGTAAACTTAATTTATCTTGTGCTTAGTTTTAAGTTTATTGGTGAGGAAACAGGTCAAATCTTCTCAGTGCTGTGTGATGCTGCTTAATTCCTTGCATTTTTGCTGTTTTTGCAGGGTAAAAGCATGTAGTTCAAGTCTCTTAACATAATATGCCATGCTGTTAATAAACTAAGAAGGAAATAAAGCTGTGCAATTAAAAGAGCCTTCTCATTTATTGAGACTAAATTAGCCAATAGCTAAAACAAGGTCCTGGAACTTATGCTCAAGATATCAAGAAATTAGTGTTTTATCGTTTTTTTTGCCTTTTGAAATAAAACATTTTGTTCACAGTGAATAAAGTTAAAATAATAAAGTAAGTAAAATTATCAGTTGTGATGTTTTATCATGATTTGGGAGTTTTGATTTAATTAGATGGTTAGAGTCAAACAGTGGTAAAAAGTCATGTTTATGACCCACTGTTTTGAAATTTATTCATTCATTCATTATCTTCTCCTTATTCCGCTACAAGGTTCGCGGGGGTTTCCAATGCCCATCCAGGGGAGAACGTCTCCGGGACTGGGCAGATGCACCCAGGACAGGGCACCAATCCACCACTTGGCATACACACTCTCTCTCACACAAACAGACTATAGAGGCAATCTGGAGCAGTCAATATACCTTGAATACATGTATTTGGACTGTGGGAGGAAAGAAGAGAACCTGGAGGAAACCCACATGGGCATGGGGAGAACATGTAAACTTACCTCTTAAAAATATTTCTTACACTTGTTTTTCCATTACTGGTTACTTTTATTGGTGTGGTACATTTTAGTTCAGTACTAATTATCACTGCCATATACTGAATGATTGATAACTTTAAAAGAACTGTAATCTTTATGGTCTATTGATCAATGGGCATAAAATCATCACTGCTATTTTTGATTTCAGTACCACATTTTAGCCAGTACTAACATTAGCATCGAATTAGCTAGACAGAAATGGGGAAAAACAACCCATTCTCTAGCTGATGCTTGTGGTAGTATAGTAACTAGTATAAAAACTCTATCCATTTGAAAAATATGCTTTCCTCATATTAATCTTAAGATCAATATTTAGTGTACACCAAACAAGAGTTTTGCTTATGGTTGCAAATAGGCTGAACAACTTCAGAGTTCTCTTTTATACCACATCACTGCCTGATGATATTAAATGTATATCTGTTATCCAAATAATTGTCATGTCAACTTGTACTCAACTAATATTAATGCCAGCAAAATATAATTGTTCTTAAAATCTCAAAATGGAGCTAAAATACTTTTATCCACCTTAATTTATATAAACATCTATTGGCCCTTTTAAACTTTTTTTTTACAATTGTACCCTTGATGACAGACTGTGGAACGTATAAAACAGTATTATGTCTTGATGATCTTTTATGAAAATAAATGATACAATCACCAGCTGATTAAGAAATAAAAAGTAATTTGAAGTTTTTTAAAAGCAATTTGTTTGATAACATATAGTTTGAAATTAAAGTTGGCTATAACAGAAAAATCTGTCAGTATAAAAGAAATGGCATGTAAAAACACCTTCAACATCAATAAGCGAATAGGACTTTTTTTCCATTACTGTTTGCCTATTGGTGTAGAACATTCTAATCCAGTATTTCATATTATATACCTTGACCTTCCTTAATCTTGGCATTAGTTACTCTTTGGAACACTTTTTTCCAGATAATAAAAGTTTGTCCATTCAATGCTTTTATTACATTTATCATCAGCCTTAGTTTCTTTTTTTTTTTTTAATGTAGTACACGCAGTCCCAAACCTGTCTTCTTTTAAAAATGTCATGTTATGTGTCAAGAGCAGCATGACATGACCACAGACTTTTAAGTAGTTTTTTTATAGCAGAAATTACCAATAATTCCACTCACAGAACTAAAACAATTAGCATCTTTAATGCCTAAACAATTAAAATTTATAGTTAAAAGAAAATGTAACAAGATCCAGTAATAAACATGCAGATGTGTGAGTTGTGTATGTTTGTGTGTGCAAAACATATTTTCTATGTTCTTTTTTATCAACAGTTTTTAATCTCACAAAAAAAATAATTAGGTCTTTAAAATCAATAGTAATACATCCAGTATAAACCATGTCTAGTAACAAAAACGAATTGGCTGCAAATGATGTGAGAAACTAGATGTGTATTTTTTGAAGGAACTATGGACAGTGCCCAAGAAGGGTGAATCATAAAGTCTACAATCCTAGTTTGAATAATTAGTGGGCATGGTAGCTCAGTGCTTAGGGTGTTGGGCTATTAATCTGAAGATTGTGTGTTAAAATCTCATGTCTACTAAAGTTACCAATGTGAGCCCTTTAACCCTAATGTATCCAGAGATGCTGTGACCAATCCTGTGTTCTGACCCCAACCATCAATCATCTGACCCCAACCATCAACCATACTTGTAAGTCACTTTAAATAAGTGTCTACCATATGTAAAGGTGAAATTGCGGCAAGAACATTTTTCGCTGAGTATACAGAATTTTAAATATTTGCAATATAATTTTTCAAAATTAGGTATTTAAAACAATATTACAATATAATAAATAAAACAGTATGGTCTCATTTAAAATGTCCCTGATTATCATAACCAATTTTGGGGAAAATAAAACTGGCAGCAATTTTGGGATATTGCAGAAGATGATATTTGACAAGTAGGGTTTCGAATAGGAAGCAGAAATACTTACTGTGGACTACGGAACACCAATTTGACCGTATAATATTTTATTTTGTAGTTTACCAATAATTTATTGGAAAAGTGTGAAAACTACTTAAATTAAAAAAATGGAATTCATTTCTACATATAGTCTAATATTTATAAATGTGTTTTTGAAAACTATTTTGGTGTACTTTGTTTTTAAAAATGCATAAAATGTATACCCGAACTTGAATGGTTAAATTATTAGGTTAATATTAATGTCTTAAAATAAAAAAATGAAATAAATCTGTGGTTTGTTATGATAAAGGGCAAATGTGGCGGCGAAACACATCTTTAAGTGGCTTGCAAATACATTTACATTTAAATGAGCTTTTAGGAAGTTTGAGAAATAAACATTAATAACTAAACGCATTTACATGAACAAGTTTTATTTAAATGCGCCCTTGTCCACAAATAGGGACTGCGTGGCTGCGTTCCAAAGAACAACCTACTAGACTACGTAGGAAGCCAAACAAAGACAACGATGGAATTGGGTTCTAGGGTAACTAGTTGCGATCACCGCCGAGTAAGTTTTCTGCTGTTTGAAACACAGCCTTTGTAGCCTTCTGGCTACCGGAAATGACCCCCCCCCTCACAGTAGCTCCTCGCTGTTAGCTTGACTAGCGTTTGGTGCTAATAGTACTAGCGTCGATGTCTAGATTTTGCAGGATCCGCCATATTTTCCAGCAGAAGACCCTGAGAGGTAAAACCATGCAAGAAAGGATAAAATACACCCGAATGGTTGAGTTTCTTTCGTTGGGATTCTATCACGTTGTAATATACTAGAATCACGTCATTAAATATGGGCGAACTAAAATAACAGTCTTTATTAGTGACTACCTTAAGTAGCTTAGCCTCCTAGCCTTCTGTAAACTAGCTAGTTACTCATCGCCGCGTTTCTAATGTCTGTGTATGCTCTGTCAATTACATATAGATTATTATGAATACCCGTTTTAATTTAAGTCGTGGATGGTTATGTTCTAAGCGTGTATCATTTGTAATTTCGGTTAGTTGATGTGTTGTGTTCTTCAGTCACCGCCCGGCTTTGATGTGGCGTGTGCGTTAGCAGCACAGAACCACCTAACGCTGTGTTTTACATCGAACCTGAGTTTAAGAACACCGCATTAAAATGCTTCTCTGCTCGCCACAATAAATTGGCTACGATCATCTAAAACCTGTGCTTTGCAATTAATCTGTAGTTGGAGGTTTGTGTGTTTAAGGCGTGGCAAACGTTAACATTAACCTAGTAAACCTGTTAGCTAGCTGGATTCTCTCAACTGCTCTCACAGCACTGCGCTTGTATCCAGATCACGGTCTGTAATTCGATCTGCTGATGTTTTCTTCTTCAAGATCGTGTTTATCCAGTCACTTGTGCATTTAAAAAACATAACCTTGCACTCAATTATTATGTTAATCTGCCAGAACTGCCTCGATGTAGATTACGTTAATTAATTAATACACAAATTTTGCCGACCACATACCTTTAACGTAATGTCTATCTGCCTCGTTAGTTGGCGAACTCTCAACTGTCACACATCAAATGAGATTGAGTAAAAGTGCAGGAATAAAGTGACACGTCTGGGCTTTAGGAGATACTTCAGAGGTCATTCTGTGATTTTTTTTTTTTTTTTTTTTTTTAAATAATTGGTGCTAAAATTAAACATGTACAGTTTTAAGACAATTGAGTATTGGTCAAGGCTGGATTATTGGCCCCAATGAGTGTTTGCGCTGCACCTTGCACACCTATCCTGTTAAGGGGTGCCAGTAACCCTCAGTTGATCAGACTACTCCTGTGCATCTATTAAGTTCTTTACAGGGAAAAAAAACTGCAGAATATTCTTAATGTAAAAATATAATTTGTTTTCCATAGAAACATTCAGTATTGAGGAAGCCTTAAGGAATGACATTGTGGAGTGCTGTGACCCCTGAATAAAATGCTGGATGTCCTTGCATAGCATCTACATTCAGGTGAGTTTATTTGCTCACACCAGTGGGTTACTGTGTGTCTTAGTGTTTTGATTTTAAGAGTCCAAAATTCAAAAGATCAACTTGCAAAATTACCGCATTAATTCCAGTGCCGTTTTAAAGCAAAACTTTTGCTGCTTGGCATGCTATGCAACACATACTCTTTCAATACTGAGGTAATGATATAAGGATTTTTAAAAATGATCCCACTTAATGCCACCTTGTGCTTGCTTTACCCGTTTTTTGAAAGCTTTGTGTTTATTCCACCCACCTATTTGTATCCTGCCCTTTTTTATTTATTCGTGGTAGTGAAAAGTATTGTTTCGTGTTTGGTTAAAATTTAGCTTAAGAGTTGGCTGGTTAGACAGACCAATAAATTTAACCTCTGTCTTAATGGTTTTGTCTTAATGGTCTTAGTGGTTCTGTCAACATTAAAAAATATCTTGGGTTGAGCCAATCTGTGAGATTTTGACAGTTTTTGATGATTTTTGGATTTAACTTGTAAATTGTGAAAGAAAAGTGCAATTTATATTATATAAGCTTAATTATTGAACACAGAAATTGGCCAGGATTAAAAAATTCTGCAGTTTTGCTGATGACTTATTAAATTATAACTAAATTGTGTTGTTCGTTCACTTGTAAGTCAATGCTAAAATCTAATATATAATTCTTATTCTGACTTAATATGTCGGTTTTATTGAGTAATACATTTTTTAAGAATTACTAACAATATGAACGCACAAATAAAAATGTGTAATCCAGGTTTAATATCTGTATGGAATTAAATCAGTGGTTACCCAGTTAAAATGTTATGGAATATTTTTTATATGTGTTTAAAGTCGTAACATTGTTTTAATCATCCTGCTCTCTTTGTTCTAATTTGTCCACAGCCTATGCTCCTGCATAATACCACCACTTCTGCTTTCATCAGCCCACCTCTCATCTACTGCTTGGAGGGAGTCTCCAAGGTAATAAAGCAAATGTTTTAATTTGTACTTATTTGTTTGCCTTGTTGAGTTTAATGTTAAGTGAAATAACCCATGGTTATGTCCCCTTGGTAAAAGATCCTGCTCAATGTTCATATTTTTCTAATTTCAGATTTATTTACCGAGATAGTTCGGTTTCTGTTAAATATTTACTGGTCAGTACTTTTCTGGCCAAAAAATGTAAATCCTGTATAAAAAAATATAAATGAAAAGCCTTAAATATTTTTAAAGTAAGAGATATGTTGAGAATCATACCTCCAATAGCCCATCAAATAATATATTGTGCAATATATATTTTAAATACAGGGTAGAATGTATATTGTTTTATTTAAGTTCCATGCTTTTATGCATGCATGGTTGGTAAAGAAATGTATGTCTGACAGTTTAGTCAACTTAATTATTTGTAATGCAGCATAGGCATCACAAAACATTAAGCTGGATACACACATTCATTTTCTTAGAATGAACACTATAGCACATTCAATTAATAATTAACATGCAAAAAGGAATTAATGTAGATGCATTTTCAATTACACTTTTGTGTGTGCACAGTCGTGGGTGGAAAAGTACTCTATTCTCTTGGAATTTTTTTGCTGTATGTTTCAGAGCATAATACTGTTTGCAATCTCAGTCTTTCGGTATGTGTTTATGTAATGCAGAGAAATAAAAGCAGCAGCTATCTTTAAGAATCAGCTGATGCTGCTCATTACTGTGGAAAGTATTCCAGGGCCATTTTCATACACACTTGTTTTTTTACACTTATCAAAATTTCCAATTTTATAATGCATGTAAGAAGTGAAACGTTTAAGAGACATTGTAAAAATAAATAAATCTCACAGCTTTAGCTCGGTGGAAACTGGGTCATACAACAGGACACTGATTCCAAGCACCCCATCAAATCTATAGGAGAATGGCTTAAAAAAGAAATTGAGGTTTTGCAGTGACCTGATGTGTAGCTTTTAAACCATTTAAAATGCTTTTGTGTTACCTCATAAACAAATGGCCACAAACCTCGATCAGTAAAAAAAAACATTGTAAATAGTTAAACCTCATAGAACGACGGGAGCCTCATAGTTGTACAGTGATGGGCATTACCTGAACGTTATTTATGCTGTCTGTGGTTCTACAAGCTATTGGTTCATGGTTTGTACTTATTTTTTAACAATGCTGTTTTCTTCCAGTTTTTTTTTGCTGCATAAATAAGTATTTGTGTTGTTCGTTTAAGGCTGTGTTCAAGTTATAAGGCCTTCCAAAAATATGTATATGTCCCCCCTTTATTGTGTGTTTGTAAGTAAAGTTCCCACAAAGTTTGTGATATTTCTAAAAAGATTTTTAAGCACCGCTGTAAAAAGTAAATAAAGAGAAAAAGTCAAACAAGCCAAAAACATTAGCTATAGCTATTTATTTTTTATGGAACATGTCACATCACACATTTAAGATTGGAAAAAGTATGGATTTTTTATTTTTCTTTCAGTACTCTGACTTGTGTCCAGTATGAACATTTTTCCTTTTCAAGTACCTTGTCACATAACATGACCAATACCAGGAAGTTTTTCCTTACCTTGTTGCATTGTTTTGCTTTTTGGGGCATTCGGCCTTAAATTGTGAAAGTTCTTTGAAAAGGGAACAGTTGTAAAAAGGGCCATATAAATAAACAAACTTGAACAGTTGACACACTCCTGGCACGTTCTTGCTTGTTAAACAGACAGCAGATGGCTACTTCTGTACACTTGACAGTCGCAAACAAACTTTAAAGTTAGAATGAAGTTGAACATTTTGTAAAAGTCATCGCATTCTCCCATGATCATCGTTCGAAGTAAAGCTGTAATAAATTCAAATGAATCTGAAGCCTCTACTGATTCTTTTTATTTTAGTTTTTGCCGATTAAAAAGTTTTAGTTTTTGCAATACAAGTATGCCAGTAAAACTTGGTTAGATTTGGATGTCAGGTTAACATTCATAATAAGTGTTTGGAAAGGTATTGTGATACCAAAAAAAAGACCCACGCAGGAAGTTGGGGAGATTTTTTTCCCCCCTCCTTCTTTTGGGAAATCTGCAGATCCTCCTTGTTCACATAAAAACAGATTGGTTATGTATTTCATGGTTCAGAAAACCAGAGAGTAGTGTTAGTTTAGCAGAAGTGATAGTTTTTGAAGTGTAAACATTTGAGCGTTAAACAGGAACTCAGGTGTTGCTTTATTATCTGAAGGTACCTGGTAGATTTCATGATCTTGTACATGCTAACTGTAACAAATCCTTTAGAACATTATTGTTTATTCATTATCTTTTGCTTAGTCCACTACCACAGTCAAAGGGGGTTGGATGCTGGGCAGATACACCTAGGACGCGGGTGCTAATACAGTGGGCACACTCACTCATGCAGCCCCACACACGATATGAGGCAATTTAGAGCATTCGATTAATCCTGGTTTACCAAATCCTCTCAGCATTCTTGGTTTTAGTGTGTAAACAGTTTTAATGAAACCATCAATATTAACAATCAATTGGTAAGAACCGGAGTGTGTTGGTCTTGAGCAAAAGCCCCCACCTCTTTAAAACAGTGTGTGGATTTGCCGTTGCTATCTTATAGTTGTCTTTTTTGTTACATAAATGTGACTCTTGTAGTACATGAAGTTTCGTAGTAATGTATGTCATTTTGCAAATTCCCAGCCTCTCCAACAGAAGAAAACCTAAAACTACTGAATTTGAATATTCTATTTAGAAAAGCCCAGAGTTCTTCAAAAGTATTTTTCTTGACAAATACACAAACAAAAATAAAACATTGTCTCAATTGAATAACTGTTCAGCTTCAACAATGTATTGAAGCTTTAAACCAGTTAAGGACAAATGTTTACAAAATCAATGTTTAAGCTACCTTTATCCACTGCATTATTCACATCCCCTACATGTTAATGATAAGATGTCTCAATATTAGGTTTATTATGATCAGCCGATAAATAGCAATAACTATTTTAATAAATAAAAGATTAAATATATATATTTTATATAATTTAAGCTTAATTTGTTGAATGGTTAAGCATGTACAAGATTGAGAGTTATTCTTATCTTTCTATTAATACATATTTGTTTATGCTTAACAAAAACAACAGTTGCCTACTACTATTTCCTCTCACAACAAATCCTTTTGGAGTTTTGGTCTTAGGCTTTCCTGGTCATCTTAATAATGATTTTATTTTTGCATGCATGATCAGCTTGGCCATCTATGCTCAATATTAACTATTTTAATCTCCTAAACATTGGTTCCACAACTACTATATTCCTTCACAATTATAGTGAGAAATTCATGATTTTGATCTTGGGCTTCCATAGTTCTAATGCTTAAGTTTTTGCAAGCTCGGTTCCATTCAGTTAAACAAAAGCAATCCTGCCATGCACACAAGAAAAAATACAATAAAGAGTCCAATTTATTTATTCATTCATTTATTTGTTTATTATTATTATTTTAATTCTTTCAGGTCATATAGTCCATCTCAGTACAGATACTTTTTACATCATTTTGCTGCACATTATTCTTGTGACAACTGAATATTTGTTTTTTAATTGAGTTCTGTATAATTAGTCCTGCGTAACCGTCACTGTGCACAAAGTAACACTTAACAAATTAATATTTATGATGCATTTATCGTTTATATCAAGAAGTGTCAATTTAGTTTGGTTTCATGATAAACTCGTGTGTGCGTGCATGCGTTCGTAATAAATCCAATAAAGTACAATAATCCAGAATTACTGAAGCATAAAGGAGCTTAACTATTAGATGGTATTGTGTTTAGTTAGTAGTATGTAGTAATCACAAGTGTTTTTACTTTAACAGTACCAGATTGATATAGTAGTCGATTAATATGCTGTTGGAAAGTATCATGTTTGAAATATAAGGTTATATGAGCTGTAAGTATGGCCTTTGTTCTATGCTTATGCTTTTCCATGTCATCGTACCTCTCAGAAGTTTTAGTAATTTATCACCAGCACCAACTTATCAAGTGGTGACATTCACATAGGCAGAGTTTTGCCAGTAATCTAGCAGGTGCACGGACGCTGGCCCGGCATTTACTAGCGATTGGAAGATCAAGCTGAATACTTTACATGTAACTAAAATGCTACATCCATTGATGTGTCTTAACTGCTCATACATGTCCTTACACAGACAACTTTCTTTTTTGTTTTTCATTATTTTGTCAGGTGCTGCTGGGAATATCCTGTGTAGAATATGTCTGGTCCCGTCTCAAGCCGCTCTCGAGTTTACCCTGATGTAAACACACAGAGACCCAGAGAGTACTGGGACTATGAGTCCCATGTGGTGGAGTGGGGGTGAGTACCAGTATTCGCATACTAGGCATCAAAACAGGGTTATATTTAAATGGTCTCTAGATAGGTTTGCCCTTCTCACATGTAGCTCAAATGTGTGACTAATCACATGTGTCACATTCATTTCTGGTATTTAATTACACTGAATGGATCGTTTTTGTCTGGAATGTACATCATCAATGACTGATATATTTAAAAGGATGGTCTTTTTTAGTTTAGGGATTGTTTTGAACAATTTAGCCTAATGCATTAGCAGTTTATTGCACTTGTTTTTCTGTTTCATGTTTATTTAAATAGATCAATGTTTTTCTAATGTAACAAAGATACTGTTCTAGAAATGTTGTTTTGGCCTTTTTGTGCTTTAGGAATCAGGATGACTACCAGCTTGTCCGAAAGCTTGGTCGAGGAAAATACAGTGAAGTGTTTGAAGCCATTAATATTACAAACAATGAGAAAGTTGTGGTGAAAATACTTAAGGTATGTTTTCCTGTTTGTGTGGTTTGAATGCTTTGCCATCAAATACTCTATTTTCTTTTGACACCACAGTTCATATTTCTCTTGTTTAATGTGTTGTATGTTGGCAGCCAGTGAAAAAGAAGAAAATCAAGAGAGAAATTAAGATTCTTGAGAATCTAAGAGGCGGACCTAATATTATAACACTTTTAGACATTGTGAAAGACCCTGTTGTAAGTATTTCTGCATTTTTACTTTTTAGTTCTGTGCTAAATATTTGCTTTGTATATTGTGCCATGTGGGAAAATGTGCATGCTCAGGGACAGCAAATAGAAAGACATCTACATTTTCCATCTAGATGGAAAAAGCTATCAGTATATACAAAATTAAAATGTTAAGATTTACAGTTATGTACATAACCGAATGAAGACAATAGAAAAACACCATAAAATACAACATATTTCACATATATGGTTTAACAACAAAGACAGACCTGATCATAAGATTTGGTTTAGTGCATATCTAGGGTTTTATGTTTCTTCTGCTTTTGGTTTCATTATTTAAAATGCAAATACTTACAATTTCTTTTTTTATCTCTATCCAGTCTCGTACACCTGCTCTTGTTTTTGAGCATGTTAACAACACAGACTTCAAGGTAATGCTTTTTTGTTATGGTTAATCTAAATTTTAGATATGTACTGTTACATCAAATCAACTTTAGTTGGATGCAAAATTGATTGCAAAATAATTAAAGATCTATATTAAAGCCATGTTGAATTTCTTTCTCTTACAGCAATTGTATCAAACGTTGTCAGATTATGACATCCGCTTCTACATGTATGAAATTCTGAAGGTATGTTTCTTTATAATGACCAAATAGATTTTTACAGTAATGTTAATATTACTTGGTGTTGTTTATACACTATTATTATTTACTTGCTGTTTGATATATTGATATTTGACAAAAATGTTTTATAATTCAAAGCTGATTTGTTGTGCTTTAAACTGCATTTGTTTAATATTTGAGTCTAAGCACCATGTTTTAGGTGTTGCGTACGTCTCTTTTTTTACCTTGGTCTTTTAAGATTAAAGTTTACTTTTATGTTTGGTAACAGTGCCACCCAGTGTCTCAAAATTGTATTACTTGCAGCAATTCGCCTTTTCTAAATCTGTTTTTGTCATTGCCAGGCTCTAGATTACTGTCATAGTATGGGTATTATGCACAGAGACGTCAAACCACACAATGTCATGATTGACCACGAGCACAGAAAGGTAGGCTAATCAAATTTGTTTTAAGAATTTTTTATTGTTGCTTTGAGAGTAGCTGTAAGCATTTTCAAGAAGATGGCGTATGAGCTGACTTGCTTTTTGACACTCTCCCCCACACGCTCCAATATCAATACCCATCATCTTTGTTTGGCATGATTATTATCACTAATTGTTATGTATAAACAAAATCTGACCTGGACTTACTCTTTAAAGCTACGCTTGATAGACTGGGGTCTAGCAGAGTTCTACCACCCTAACCAGGAGTATAATGTGCGAGTAGCCTCCAGGTACTTTAAAGGCCCGGAGTTGCTAGTGGACTACCAGGTGAGTGAGTGGTGTGTGAGTTTTACTTTTGGTTTTGTTAATTAAAAAGCTGTTTTAAGTCTTATTTTTTGTGTGGCTATTTTCAGATGTATGACTACAGTTTGGACATGTGGAGTCTGGGATGCATGCTGGCTAGTATGATTTTCAGAAAGGAGCCGTTTTTTCACGGACATGACAATTATGACCAGGTGAGCTTTCTGTTACTAAAATAAAATGAAAAAAGATACTTCCATGCTCTTTTACTACACTCACATTTTAATGTCAGTTAAATCATATAGGTAACAATATATACTTAATATGTAAGCATAATGTACATTTTTCTAATTAGCTTTTAAGCTGATTAGTTTTGGTTTGTTCACTGTGCTGTTGCCTGACCGTGATAACATGCAGCCCATTACACATGCAGGTGTGCGAAACTATTTACCGTTCTATAGGTCTGTTCATACTTTAAGCTATCAGTTAAATAACCTTAAACCTACTTTTGTCATACTGATAAGAGCATGAACTACGGCTTCTTATTTTGTGTAATTATGGTGAACCCATTCTATTCTGCCCCCTTGATTTTGAACAGCTTGTACGGATTGCAAAAGTCTTGGGCACAGAAGACTTGTATGATTACATTGACAAGTACAATATTGAACTAGACCCACGGTTTAATGACATACTGGGAAGGTAAAATCTTACTTTGATGTCAAATTTAATTTAGAACATTGTGAGTTTTTATTACCTGTAAGCAATTTTGTAATTGTGACCTGAATGTGCAGGCACTCGCGCAAAAGATGGGAGCGCTTTGTTCACAGCGAGAACCAGCATTTGGTGAGCACCGAGGCACTGGATTTTCTGGACAAACTCCTTCGTTATGATCACCAGGCTCGACTGACTGCTCGTGAGGCCATGGATCACCCCTATTTCTGTAAGCTGGAAGCACTTAAACACTCAGCTCATAGGTGTACAGACCATAAACATCGTGTGTGTGTGTGTGTGTGTGTGTGTGTGTGTGTTTGTTTTCTGGTTCAAAGCTTATATATACTGAACACATTTGATTTTGTTTTCCCTCATGATAATAGTTTCTTACCAGTGTCTCTACTATGTATCTGCTGCTAAATTTGATCTTAATTGAAATCCCCTAGGCCTGTAACCCAGGAAGTAGCTTTCACCATGTGTTTTATCAATTTTGCACTGCTTGCAGGTTTCCTTTGCGTAGCTCTGATTTACTTCCTGCCTGTTAACTGACTCTTCATTGATTTTTCGTGCTGAAAATTAGCTTGTTTTATATGACTACAACTTAAAAAGAACATTGGCTTCTGTCTAATCTCAAATTTTATGAACTGATGCAATAGTGAAGTCACCTGCTGAAAAGTACACGCAAAATAAAGCTTCTAAGTAAATGAAAACTTTACTGTAATTGAAAAATAGACATATTTAATAGGACTGTCTTGGTGTAAGTTGGTGAAACTTTGGTGAAAGTTAAATGTAGCAGTGTTGCTGGTTTAGCTACGTGTGATGCAGTCGGAAAACATTCAGTGCCATACTTGTTGGATAAGTAGCAGATTATATTTAGCACAGCTTCTTTGTGAGTTCTTAAAGTTGCAGTGTTGATTTTAGAAGTAAGTTAAGTTGAGCTCAAGTAACCCAATTGTTAATGTTTCAAATTAAGAAGAACACATCAGTCACTTACCTGCTTCATTTTTTTTTTGTTGTTGGTTGATCACAATACTCAATGTAATCTTTATTGCTACACAATGTAGTTTTATTACAATAATTATTTGAATGAGTTTATTCATCAAAGCTTGTAATAGATGGTTTTAATTCCTGTCAACAACTGAGTAATATATTAAAGTGAATTGGAACATGACTGGTTTGTTTTAAACAATGTATGAATTCTTGTTTTTGTTATTTAAAATGAACATTTAAATTGACGCAGAAAGCTTATTAAATGCTCTAATCAAAGCAACCCTGGTTTATTCTAAAGATATATTGTTTTTGTGAAAAGAAGTATATTTTGTGTTTGCATGTTTTTACTTTAGAGTTTTGTTTAAGTAAGATGTTCAGGAAGTAACTACAGCTGATTTATTGACCTTCCATTTAATCATCATTATTATGTAATGTATTTTTCCAGGAGAAATGTTGTTGAAATAAACCATTAAATATTTTTTTTTTCCTCCCTGGGGTCAATAAACGGCAAAATATCAAGTTCTTTGTTTTATATTTTTATATTTATATTTTAATGATTTGCATTTCTTATATTGTTTTTTTTTCTTTTAGACCCCATTGTGAAGGACCAGGGTAGGGGAGCCCCTGCTAATGTAATGGCTGCTAGCTCCACTCCTGTCAGTTCTTCTAGCATGATGGCAGGTAAGCTCAATCCAATGTTTGCCAGCCCAACACTTTAACCACTGAGCTACCATTCAAAGGGGTGTGGGTTAAATTCCCATATCCACTAAAGTTACCAATGTGAACAAGGCCCCCCCAACACTCATTTCCCCAGGTATCCTGTATGTAACCCTGTGTTCTGACCCCAACTATTAAGTGGGGTACTTGTGAGTCGCTTTGGATAAAAGCATCAGCTAAATGACCGAATGCAATACTAATTTGTAAATACATTTTCAAGCGAGCTGTGAAAAATTACTAATATTCAATACTCAATCATGCCACATTTAAAAGCACTGAAAACACTTAATCCTTATTACTGCTACCACATGAATAAATAATTGTGTAATTGGAAAGCTGTCAAAGTTTTTAATTGTGCTCTGTAAATATCTCGCAGGTCGTGTTCACACTAATTATGAAATTTCACTTTACACTGTGTTTGTTAAAAGACTTCCATAATACTTGTTTGCATAAAGATGTTTAGGCTGCTAGTGTGCCTGCTAATGAACATTGACATTCACCAAAGCAAATTGTTATTCCTGACAAGGAATATTCATTGTGGCTAAACTGTATTCTTACCTAAATTTCACTAGAGCCAGTAACTACATTTCAGGCAATAAACCTTTTTCCTTGATTTAAACTTTTTGTCGAGAAACATTTTTCCAACTTCGCCTCAAGTAACCCCACTTCACATTGTTAATGTTCACTTAACATTGTTTATTAGTCCCACTTCTGTTATGTTATAAAGTATTATTAGTCTCAAAATCAATGGTTGTATTGGTGTTTATCATATTAAAAGTAAGCAGTGAAACCACTGGTATTTTTTGAATGACGTGCAAAGTTAAATGGCCTTCAATGAGTGTACTTAAATAGATGAGCATTAAGAATGTTTGCCGTCAGTGTGGATTTCTGTAATTGTATCACTTTGCTACAGGGATTACCTCGATGGCATCCAGCACACAGCCCATAGGCAACATCGCTGCTGGCTCTCCAGTCATCTCTGCTCCCAACACGCTGGCTACACAAGTACCTGCTGCCACGGGAGCCCAACCTTAAATTTGTCCTCCTCTCGCCCACCCTATTTTTATCCTAAAACCCCCTCTTCTTTCTGTTTGTTCATGACAGTGTGGACAGAACTGGCAACTTAATTATTTTTTTTTATGATTGTTTTTGTAAAGTAACACAGAACTAATGCAAGGTCTTTCCTCTTCCCTTAAGTTCTGTTCTGTAGGGATACAGACACCCAGTCTGAGTTAGCACCCACATCGGCAAAGCGACAATGGGCGTAACGGTGTCATTCCTCTGTTCACACCGTGACTGTTTAGAAACACAAATATACATGTAGAACTGAAGACGGAAAATAAAATTAATTTTATATGTCCCTCAAGTATTCTTGTGCTTGAATACCCAAATACCCACAAGTTCTTTGGACATGTTCCTCTTGGGTTGTGCTCGTATTTTGGGGGGGGGGGGGGGGACTTGGCATTTGGTTCTTCACCTTTGGGTGTCATTACACTGTGAAACTTGATCACAAACTTCACAAACTTGAACAGAATGCAGAATCGTGTTCGGTGTTCGCTGGGTTCGTGGTCATGTCTGCTCTTCTGTACAGTGCTGAAGCCACATTCGTGCTGTTCATGTGGACTTAACCATTCTCCTAACGGGGGCCAAATTCAATCAAAGCGGCTATTAAGCTTTTCTGATTCAGTGTGTTCAATCATTCTGCATATCCAAAGTTCACTGATCAGTGTTTAGTTGCTATAGTTTCACAGTTGCTTTGAGTTCATGGGAATTGATAGCAGGTTGATTGGATTTGGCCGTGGGCTCATTTAGATACTCAGTAGTTCTATTTAGATCAAGTGGCCAATGCTGAGTATTGGAGTCAGTAATGCGGCAATTTGTGTTACTCACAGAACTGAAACGGTCTTTTATTATTTTTCCAAATAAAGCTTCTGACACATTTGTTTAATACCATGAAGAATTTTGTAAGTTGTTTTTTTTTCTTTGATTTAGTGAAATGTTTCTCCATTATTAAAACTATTAAAAAAGACTTAATATCTCTAGAACTGCATGTTGTGTTCACTCTTGTGACTGAAATGGTCGGGAGAAATTTCATGGAGATCATTTTTAGTTTGTGTTACAATGCTGCCAGATCTCTTCAGTCAGTCTTGCCTTTCACTGGAGTGCTTGGTGTGTTGGATTTGTGTAGACACTAGACACCCACTGCCTATTGCAGTTGTGGAAGGATCGCCCAGTGTAATTTCATTAGTCCTTAATGGATTTTTTAAAACTCTTTGCTTAGATTTAAATGTGACCTGATTTGCTTTGCTGTAAATTCGTGTACTTCATGTCAAGCAACATGAAAGACAAGGCTACCTCACGTTTGTGTTCAACAAAAAAAGAAATCGGGTGTTGACTGTGCAGTTTAAAATATGTTGTAAATAGAAAGAATATCTTGCTGTTAAATCGTCCAAATTGAGGGACTTGAGTTAAGATGGTTTTTGTTTATATATACAGTGGAGGAAATAAGTATTTGATCCTCCAATACTTTTGAAAGTTTGTACTCTGACAAATGATTAAACAGACAATGATTTTTATGGTAGCTTCATTTTAACAGTGAGGGATGGAATATCAGAAAGAAAATCTAGAAAATGAAATAATATTTAAATGAAATATAATTTGCATGAGTAATGTTGGCTCTTACAGACCTCTGACACACTAATCTCTGAAGTCATTACCTGCATGAGAGACATCTGTCCCAAATTGTCACCTGTACAAAAGATCACATACCAACAGGCTCCGTGACACCAACATTTTCACCAGGGGTGAGACTAAAGAGCTTTCTTATGATGTCAGGGACAAAATTGTTGAACAACACAAGGCTGGAGTTTGTTACAGTGCCATAAGTAAGAAGCTGGACGAGAAGGTGACAACAGTTATTCAGTGCAATTATTCGGAAATGGAAGAAGTACAACATTACTGTTAATCGTCCTCAGCCTGGAGCTCCATGCAAGATATCACCTCCCAAAGTCTCATTGATCATGAGAAGGGTTAAAAATCAGCCAAGACCTACATGAAAGGAGCTGGTTAATGATCTCAAGGCAGCTGGGACCACAGTCTCCAAAAGACATTTGTAATACACTGAGATGCAATGGTTTACAGGTAATGGTTTGCAGTGTGCACGCCCAGGCTCGCCTTAGGTTTACTAGTGAACATATTAACTCATATTAATGAGTGACTGCGAGAAGGTGCTATGGTCAGATGAGACCAAAATAGAGATCTTTGACCTAAACTCGATGCTTTTGGAGGAAGGAATAATACAAAATATGACCCTAAGAACACCATCCCCATGGTCAAGCATGGTAGTGGAGGTATCGTTTGTGTTTTTTTTCCCCCCTATGGGCACAGTTGAAAAGCAATGACTTTTTTGTTTATTATAATAGCTTAATTTAAAACAGCTTTGTCACGTAAGGCTAATATTAATGTTGAGTCCACCAGCCGTTGAACCATAAACAATGGTTTCTATGGCAAGGTTGCATGGGAAAGGGTGCTGTTGTCCAAAACAACCTTTGCAGCCAAATCGGGAAGAGGCCATTTGCAGATATTGTCCAAGAAATAATTGTGATTGTGATCATTATGCAATAATGAAAAAGTGGCAGAAATGCTTTCTCATGTTTATGTATTTAATGTTAACATGAAACAAAATTTTGTTATTAAAAAAAGAAAATCCAAAACTTTGGCTTTATATTAACACAAAAGTCTGATGTGACAAAGGTTAAAAAGTAAAATAAAATAAATTAGAAATAGTAATTACTGACACATCAGGTAAAACAGACAAGTGCAACTTTACTTTTGTTCTGTGAGAGTTGTGCCATCTGGTGTAAAGTTCTGGCCACCAACATAATGGGTATTTTACATATTGTGATGAGATAGAAGAACGGGGTCTTACACAGGGATCCATTTCACGAATCAAGCGGTTTATTAAAGGTAAGG
>JAOUQT010000042.1:16544732-16562993 GCA_025769995.1 Xyliphius kryptos | reverse complement strand
TGGCACATCAATGCCAGCTGTGGCAAGAAGGTTTGCTGTGTTTGTCAGCACAGTGTCCAGAGCATGGAGCAGATACCGGGAGACAGGCCAGTACACCCGGAGACATGGAGGGGGCTGAACATCCACCGCCTCATCATAAGCATGCCCAGGCGTTGTAGGGAGGTCATACGGGCACGTGGAGGACACACACACTACTAAGCCTCATTTTAACTGATCTTGACAAATTTCCACTGAAGTTGGATCAGCCTGTCATTTGATTTTGAATATGATTCCAAATCCAGACCTTCATGGGATAATCATTTTGATTTACATTTTGATCATTTTTTTGTTATTTTGTTCTCAACGCATTTTTCTATCTACTAAATAAAGAGTTTAAACTGAAATATTTTATTCATTGAGATCTAAGTTGTTAATGTTACTTTATATTTTGGAGCAGTGTATAATATTAAAATGTCTAAAACCTCATCTAAATGAACTAAAAGAAGCAAACATTTAAGTTTACCATTTAAAAAGTTTTAAGTTCTTGTTATTAATTTTGATTTGAATGGTTTATCTAAACATTTGAAATCAAACGAACTACCTGTTTATAGTCTGTTTTGTTTTAGGGATTATTAAATTACTATGTAATTATAAAGTAAAATGCAGTAATGTCATTTCACAGAGAGTGATGAAAAGACAAACCTGGACAAACAGGTCAACATGGCTAAAGAGGAACAAACAAAAGAAACACAAGGTATGTTTAAAATAGACAATTCTTGCTTTTATTATACCTTTTTCATTAAATTGTGTTATAATATAATTTAGCGTGCAATTTTAACCATATTAAACATTAACATATTGAATACAATTATTACTAATACAAACATGGCAAAACACACACAACACACACAAATATACTGAAGTTGCCCACATTGTAATGCTTCTCATTTTAAGTCATTCACCCAAATGTCTCTCACATTTTTGTTTTCAAAATATAAAGGTGTTATTTGTATTAATTGTTAACACATTAAATTTTGACCGCTTTATTTTGAACTTTTACTGTGTAATTTTTTTAAAGCAGCTATTATTTAATTTCACACTGGCAACATATAAAATCTTAAAGCAGCTCTATATTATAGTATTGCCACTTCCATGTTTAACAGTTTGGGTTAAAGTTTGTTCTGAACCTAACTTTAGGCTTTACTGTAAAATATTTGTTTATAAGACAGCAATGGGAGGAAAGCATTGTTGTGTCTGTAGTGTGTCTCAAATAATATTTACTGTAATTTTAAAAAATATATATTTGTCTATTTTTGTAGACAAAAACAGTAGACAATACTCCCTTTATGGATTTAATTTTTTATTATGTCTTATTGGTTCATATTAATATTTAAGACAATTTATCTCATTTGGCAGCTATCCCTAATGCTTCTGTTGCTATTTAGAATTTATTTACTTTTTTTGAAATTTATTATCAGAATGTTCTTGATTGTTGTAGTTGGTCATCGCCAGGTGGGCATTTGTACTTCTATGCCTTTAAAGTCAAATGAAACTGTATGAAAACCAGATAATATTTCTTGCATAATTACTGCAATAAAATGTGAACTTTACTTATTAGAATCTGCCTCAGAAGACCAGAGCAGTGAGGAGGAATACGAAGGTGTTGATTTTAAGGTGAAACAAGACCAAAGAGGAAGAATGATGGATTTGACCCGAGAAAATGAATCACCTAAAGCCGTACAAATGACACCAGCCACTGATACTGTGCAGCAGAATGACAACTTGAATTTCATAGATCAGGGTCGGAATTGTAATAAAATATCCAACCGGACTTCAGGAAATCCAGATGGAGAGGCAACTGCAGCAGGTGGACCAGATAAAGATCAGGAAAGTAAAGCAGAAAACACAAATTATGAGAGCCTCCAGATGTGTTCTGGTAGAAAACTCAGTGCATCCAGCAGTGAAAGACAGCTACTGGACCCAGATAGGGAAGAGATAGCAAATAGTGAACCTCTAGACATCAATAACAGCAATGAGGAAACTGATGCAGACATTCCAGCTAAAACCCTGTAATACCTTTTATAGCTAAATTCTCAAGGTTTTGTTCAAATGTGAGTTTTTGCTTTCGATAATAAACTTCGGAAATGACTGTAGGTTTTCACGTAACAATTATTGTAATGGGTACTTATATTTAGTGCTCACAACACCTAGGTGTGTGCATTTAAATACTTAGGCAGACCTAACTTGTCTGATTGCCAATACTTGTGTTGGCTGCCACGCTACGTTGTTCAGATGTTATCTTTGGGTCGTCCAAAAGCAAAGCGGCACAATGCAGGCCTTCCCAGTTCAGCTGGCTCGTCCACGTCCACTAGGTGTTGTAAATTACATAGGCCCTCTCGCTTGCTGCAGGCTTCATCAACTCTAAAGGGCCTCAGAGAGTCTTTCTCCATCTCGTAATTATGACAGATATTTCAGTGTGGTAAAGAAGATTTATGGTGGCTTCTTACTCTTAGAGATAGTGTAATAGGTCCTCTGGTTGCAGCTGTTCTGCATGATTATAATTCCGAACATCATGAAACTACAGTGTTAAAATGGCTACACTAGAATTAGCAGGATAACATACTCTAAATATCAAAATAACAGTGGGAAATTAAATACGAAAGACAAGAAGTTCAATACTGTAAAATGGGTCTAAAATGTTTTTTATGAAGAAGCAACAAATTGAGATGATCTTGTGCATCTAGCTTAGGTTTAGCATTAGCTACATGTTTTTTAAAATACACACTTATCCAAAAGTCTAGCATGAGAGCCACATTGAGAACAAAAACATGCAACCATCAAAAATGTTCATGTGAGTAATAAATACACTAAATACATTCAAGAGAGCAGTCGTGTTGCTCTTAATTATTAAGACACCTTTTATGTTGAACAAATGTGGATTTGAACCCATAACCTTCAGATTGATAGTCTAATACTTTTACCACACAGCTACCACTCCCTACTTCCCCCTAATTTTATGTGTTCATTTCTGCTAAATGACTGTTAAATAAGTAAATGAGATTATTGTTTTATTGCTTTGTTGAAGCAAGAACTAAAGTTTCCAGAATAGTTTTATATATATTTTTAGTATAAATGCTTTACATTTATTAGAACCTGTAGGGATTTGTGTATATTGAAATGTAGAACAAGTGTAATCAGGTGTGGATGTGGAGTCACCTGTAGTCAGTTAGCAGACACATAATCTCTGCTCATGACAGCCAGAAGTAAGAGGGGCTTTAGTGCAGCTTTGTGCACGTGTTGGGTGTCCAATCACGCGATCTTTAAAAAATGAATAATTTAAAACAGCTTTCAAAAATCAAAATGGATTATATGCATTTTGAAATGAGGTAAGCTATTTAGTTAGTGTGAAACACAATCTCTTAATTTCCACCTGAAAGTATCCTTTAAAGATTTAAAAGGGAAATAAAAAAATAAATAAATCTCCTAAATTAACTCCATGGATTCAGATTTTTTTCCCCCAGAAGTCAAGTCAAGCAATTTGTTCATTATTTTGAACCTTGAATTTCACAAAAAGCTAATAGTTAATGGATTATGTTAAAACAGCTAACTAAATGATGAAGGTTCTTTTAAATTTTTAACTTTTCTTAAAACATTTTTGTTTCATACAATTTAATGTGGAAATTATGTGGAATTACATTGGTTTTATACTTTTTACCAAATCATTTGGGAGCCATTCACATTTTGATCCTGCCTGTAATCTCCCTTAAGCTAACGTCTACAAACAATAATAAGACCATACACATTTATAATTAGTAAGTTAATGTAAAATAACCATTTAAGAAAAAAAGAAAAGTTCTGCTAAATCTGCTGGACTATACTTTATTTTAATATCATAGGAGTTTATGCAGCAATTTTGTCTATGAACAAATTGCTGAAAGCTGTGTATAAAAATACCATAAGGTTTTCCACATGGAAAGTTGGGAGAGCACTAAAATGACATTTTTCTCCCATCAACCATTTTTCCATCATGACCAATATCAGCAACACTTCATTTTTCTCATGTTTTGCGGAAGTCTGAATCAATCCCTTAATGCAGCAGCACTCTGTTAACCCACTGCTGTAAACATCACTGAACAAAATGTTCATATGTTTTTATGGCAATAATAAAGGAGAATCTAAGAAACTAGATTTTTTATCGAGTCCAGCTCCATTTTATTAAAACCTGTTATTTTTTCCTTTTTCCTCTTGTAAAAGGAGTTTCATATTGCATGATTCATGCATGACATTATTGCATATCTTCTATTGTTGCTTTTGAAAAAGATATCTGACTGTAATTATATTGTTCATTTATGTTGGACACAGCATTACTCCTCTAACTTTAAAATAGAAAACAGAATTCTTTATTCTGCCGAATAAAATTTGAAAAACTGAATTTGAAAAATAAACTGCTAAACTGTATAACACTCTGAGCAACAGTAAATGCTATGGATTTCCTAAAAGGGCCTTTTTGTTTTCTGTTCCTGTATGTATTTGTCTTTAATAGCATTTTTGCTTAGATTCTTTTCATTATGGGTTTTGAGTTCTAAACATATGCACTTGTCTGACACAGAGAACTAACCAGATAGCAAAGCCAACGTATTTTTCTTTCAGTAATTGTCATAAAAAAATCTGTTTCCAGCTTTGTACATTGAAAAGGAACATGTGTGACCACTCTGTGTCCATGTCAAGCCACAGTGGGAGGAAGCGGCTTTTGCTTCCCCGATAGCTTTTCCATGTGTCGACTTCAATGAAATGTAGGAGGGGCAAAGTCACTTTAGCTTCTGTTGAAGACTTGCTTCCTCAAAACACAGTCCTTCACCTCCTCAGAACGTATGTCAGCAGAAAAACCATTGTTTGTACATGTGTGTGATTTCAGTGGTGAAGGGTCTGCATGGATATGCCACTCCATGTGGTAATAGTGACTCCTAATAAGAGGAGTTGTTGAGTGCAGGAGGACATGTGTGGATAATTTAAAATGAAATGTAATTGATCCCAAGCAAATTTTGAATACTAGCCTGACTAGTAACTGATTCAGTCCTGGCAGTAAGAAGGTGCTTGAGCTTAAATGAGGCCCAGTAATGGAATGATGTGTGATTAGTCACCTCGCCCTCCTACTGACAGCGTGCAGACAGGCCTAATGTGTTCAGACCAATGACTTTATATTCTTGTGGCCAGAATTTCTTTCTTACTCTTTTTTTTTTACTCCATATGTATGTATATACATATTTTTTTTGCTCTTAAAATGATGAATTATCAGTTTTCACCAAATGGATCTACTATGTTAGAATAGCCTATAATGTGATGCAATACCAGCTGTATTCTGTCATTCATGGTAAAAGGGGGAATTGTTGGTGACGTTAGTGCTTAGACTATGAGATTTCTGTGACTCGAGTGTTGGCCTCTGTTTTAAAAGTTGCTGGTCATTCATTTGCACCTGATCTGTTGTGGCTAATAATCACCAGGTTTAGATGTGTTAGAAGAGGATTTATTTGCTTTAATGATTGTTTAAAGCATACTTTATAGAAAAGACTGAGTGATCCTGTGTGAATCTAATTTGACATATGTTTCTAAAACATTCAGTAAAATAATTTTTACAATATACAATATCCTGTATACTTTTTTAATTCTTATCTGATGCAGTTTGACCTCCCCCATACTCTGATAATATAATTATTAATTCCAACCCTTAAATAAACTCATGCTATACCTTTCAGGACATAACAGGTTTATGCCTTTAGTATAATTATTAGCCGAACTGTCAGGTTTGTGTCACGAATCGCGCTACGCAACCCAAGAGGAAGTGCACAGAGAAGAGAGCCAGGATGCCAGGTAGCAGAAATATAGGTTTATTTTTTCAAACCGCAAAAAAACACAAAACACAGGGAACCAAACAACGCGTGACATAAAACAAAAGACGTGAAAAAACAGGCTTAAATACATAAACACAAAAAACAGCACACAAACAAAAAAAGTGCAATGAACAAAAAAGTCAGGGGAGGTGCAGACAGCTGCTGAGAGTTTGATTCCTTTTTTTAAACTCCAAGTACTTGTTTAAAAGTTTATCTGGACATGTGTTATGACACGTGACCTGTAGATTTTTTTAAGTGTATTTCATATAGATTGATGACTGTGACTGTATTGTGTAACCATTTTTTTACATTGTAAGTGAACTTCAACTTCACAACACAACTCATTAAGACTCCGAATTATGAATATGGTCTAAAAATGTCATTTACAGGCTGCATTTATTGGAGCAAAGAGTTTCATTTTCTTTAGTTTACTCAACATTTCACCACAATTTTGTTATCGGAAAACGTTATTGAAACATTTATATATCCAAATACTTTAATTGAAGACATTGTTTTCCCGTTTGTTTGTAAACTGTAAGAAAGTAGCTTTTTTTTAACCGTCACGTATCTGCAAAAGAAAATTGTCGAGAGTAAAAGCCGTTTTGGTTTAATTATTTTTTCACTGTTAATGCATCAAGGTTCGATAAAGAATTCATGTTATCAAAAGATTACATTGCACAAACATACGCACAATAATTGTAGGGATGTTATTTATATTAAAATGTAAAATGATTTAGATTTTGTTGGCTTAACTCTTTCAACTGCAACTATCCAGTTGATATACTTCTTTCCTCTTACTGTCTTGTTTTTCAGTTCATTGTAATGAAGCTACAAATGGAACGCATTTGTCAAACGGAGAACTTAAATCAATTTGAAAGCTTTACAATTGTGAATTACAAATTATATTGTTAACTAAGTGGATCTGCATTCCTTATATGGGTCTGATCTGTATGTGATAAATCAATGTAGTCATTTATTTTACAACTGGTTTTACTAAGTAATTTAGGCAGAATGTGTTTTTAAAATGACATACTATGTCAGCATGTCAAACCACAATTTGTAACTACAGAAGTCCATGTATTTGCAAATGCACAAATCTTTTTTCCCCCAAAGCTGTATGGTTAAACTTAACTTAAAGAATAAACTGCAAAAATTATTACTGAGATCATTTACTGGATATTAGTTACAAGAATATCTGAAAAATCTGTGTTTTCTTATCCTGCACCCCTAATTTTAGTCATATAATAGTCTAAAAACAAATGAATGCCTAAACCAATCACTGCTAAGCCCTATCGCAAAAAAATATCCTGCCCCTGAGGTCCTCGTTGAAAGCCTGTGTGTTAAGCATCTGCCGCCTGTAGAAAATATGATTAAAAGTGTCAGACAGACACTGTATTTGTTTGGAAATAAAGCGATTTCATTTGTTTTTAATACCCATGTTTCATTTCTTGATTGACTAAAGCTCCAGGTGCTTAGTTAATGCCCACCAGCTGAGTCCTACCACAATCCCAATTTTCCAGTCCAGGCTGCTGCTAATAAAAGCTAGGACTCTTGCAGACACCCCTTGTGTTTGGCCTCTCTGAGGAGCAGAGAGAGAGTGAGCAAGACCGCAATGTTATACTATGTTTTTATTAAAGCGTATGATTGACAGCTAAGGAAGATTTTTCCAGTATTAAAATCAAGGTCCAATTGGACAGGATGGAGCGCAGTGAGATCTGGCTCTTAGCTGCTGCTTCTGGCTATGGGGTTCATCTCTCTCCTTCGCTTTTCTTTTGAGTGCCTATGAATGCAGAGAGAGACTGGAAGCTAACACGCTGCCTCAAAGCCTCGGGGACATTCAGTTACAATTGAAAAACATTAACTCTTCATTGAAGTGAAACATTTAGTAAAATTACAATGAGAATCACTATGGGATGTGGCAGCGGACTACATGTGTTGCTTGTGAGCATTGTTCAGTTTATATTCATAAGTACACTGATGAAGAATGCCTTGTGTTTAAATAGGAGGTACAGACAAGCTCACTATTTGGCCAAAAATATATAGACATTTCTCTTATGAACATTTGGTCATTTAAGAGACACTTTTATCCAAAGCAACTTACCATTATTCCAATTGAATTGTGGTCAGAACACAGGGTTACATACAGAATTACTGGAGCAATGACGAATGGGGGCCTTGGTAAGGGCCCACATTAGTAATTTCAGTGGACCTGGGATTTTAACCGTCAACCTTCAGATTAAAAGTCCAATGCCCTAACCACTGAGCTACCTTTCCTTATGTTTATTATTTTGCTGATTACCCTAAAATCAATGTTGTAATTAAAATTTTCAATTAATTTATTCAGTTGTAACCACGGTCTTCCTCGTTGCATTTAAAGCGGGGCTTCAGATATTAAGTTCTTTCTTTTGAAAGTTGGAACTAATGAAATGGATTGTGAGAATAAAAAGAAGGCGATGTTATGATTAATAGTGTCCAACTCTTTCTTTTCACTAATCTAGGAGCAGAGTTCCAAAGGTTGCTGTTAAATGTGCAGAGCAGAGTCACACTACAGCATCACAAAACCTCTGAGGCCACTGCTGAAATTGTAATGAGGAATCTCCATTTCAGGTTTCGCCCATTTACATAATTAGCTGGCTGTGGTTGTGGTGGACCTGGTAAGCTCAGTGGCGCACTACCTGATTAAACATAAATCACCCGTGGCAGAGTGGTAGAGTTAGACCACTCAGACACATATAGTCAACAGCGAAGCCCTGACCCCAACCAATATATACACCTGCATTTTTTTTTCACAATAACAGCATGAGTTTGTTCAACTTGTCCAAAAGTAAAATGTTTTTGATATATTTTTCTGGCCCAGGTTTGGCTCACATCTCTTATTTTGGCTCACGTATGGGTTGATGAATCTTGGGCAAACTAGATGTAAGCCCCATACCAGATTTGGGCCTCCCATAAGTGGTGTATGTAAGTTGCGCTTTCAGGCTTTTATGAATACCACTGGTGTTTTGGAACTTTTTGACCATGTGATTTAATTATTTCTGATGAACCTGGATTAGATATGTTTGGGATGTGTGTGGCATATTAGTGTTTACCTATGAGAACTACATTTGGCTCAGTAAAGTTTGCCAGCTCAGGCAGTGGACCAGCAGTGCAGTATCTCAGTCAGCAATGGTCAACAACTTTTTTCTTATCTGGTAACTTAAACTACATGTCTTTGAATTGTTGAGAAGAAACTAGAGATTGCAGACGAAATTCGCACAGACCTGGTGCCACCTTCTGTGCAACGGTGCAGGAAATGGTTTGAAAATAAAATTCTGTTTGTATACGGTTTTCTCCAGGCGCATCTTTTCACAATTCAGAAACATGCTAAGAGGTGGACTGAAGATAACAGATCACTGAAGTTGTGTCATCATTTTGAAGTTAGTACCATGTTACTTATGGACTTATTTGGCACTTCTGGACAAAGTGTGCCTACATTTTTGTAGACAACTGTAAGAGTGATATTATAGCAGGAAGTTAGGTTTCTACATAATAATATAATGCATTTAAACCCTCAGCTGTTGTCTTTGAATAAAAAGCGGATTTCATTGAGTTTATGTAAGATCAGTATATAGTTTAAAGTTGTTACAGTGCAAGATTTCACTTCCTGGATAACTCCAGACCGAACAGATTAGCTATTGGCTATTGGATTATAACTCAGTCACAGCTGCCTCAGCAGGAACTAATTAGTCTAATTCCCAAAAACTACTAAAGATAGAGAGCAGTATTATTTTGCCTGCTGATACTCATGATCTAGAGGAGTATCAGTTGTGTGTGTGTATGTGTATGTGTATGTGTGTGTGTGTGTGTGTATATGTGTACCATTTTAAATAGTTTAGTTTTAATGTAACCAATGTTGTATGGTTATAGTTGAGGTTTGGTTATGGCTAGCGGAAGGTTATGGTTAATGTTTGTGCAGCAGTGTTTATGTTTTGGGTACGCCATGAATGAAAGTCTTCACAATTAGTAAACACAAGCACGTGTCTCTGTCTTTGTGTGCGTGTGGGTGTGTGTGTGTGTGTGTTAGGGATATGAATCTGATTTAAATTAATCTTACACTTCATGAATGTGTTTGTTACGTTCAAAATCACACTGATAAATGACTGAAAATATTGTTTTTCATATTGTTTTGTATGTAATCAAATAAACAATGGACCTATCATATTCTCTCTCACTGGTTTCCCCATGCCCATCCAGGGGAGAATGTTTCGGGCGTAACACTCAGGACAGGGCACCAATCTATCGCTGGGCACACACTTACTCACACATACACACACACTATTCAGGGCAATTTAGAGCAGGCATTGTAGCTTGAATCCATGTTTTTGGACTGTGGGACGAATCCAGAGAAACCAGAGGACACCCACGCAGACACGGGGAAGAACATGGAAACTCCACCCAGATTGGGAGTCAAACCGGAAAATCCCAGCGCTGAGAAGCAAACATGCTAAGCACCAAGCCATTGTGCTGCCCTAGCTATCAAATTGTTTAATTTACATCAGTGTCCCAGTGTAAAATTCACACAAAGTCACATGTATTTCCAACTTGGAGCAAAATGTTGACTAGGGAATTGTGCGTACTCTTATGTAATAGTAAATCAAACATTTATAAACTGTATACTAATTTATGGTAATATTAATGCATAAAAATTGGATTATAAATCGTTTTTACCTCTGCTTACCGTATGAGATAAAACAGTACAGGGAACTATTTTGATTATCTTATTCATTTTCTAAGATGTATATTCTGATTAACATCCCTGTGAGACTTTGAGACTCAAAGCTAAAGCTACAAGCTAAAGGTAAAAAATCTTCCACAAGCAACCAGGTCATCACAAAACAGATAAACAGATGTACATGAACAATTTTCTATTAATGGAGGATTTAGTATTACCAAGTTACCTTCAGGATATTCCTCAGATATTCTAGAGGAAACTCATATGGACACGGAGAGAAAATGCAAACTTCACATAGAAACATGTGCCCATCCTGCCCAGGGATTGAACCCAGCTGCGTAATGTGTGATGGGTGACAGCCCATCACTGGGTCACTCTGCAACCGATGTTTATCAAAGAGCAAGGTAGGTACTTCACAGGTAACTATCAATATTTAATAGTTTTACTAAATGTACAATCTGTTGAAAACAATCATCATCTTGAAATATCATTCCACTCTTAGAAAAATTGAGCAGGTCATCAATATTATAAAAATAATCAGTGACATAAACAATTATAATAACATAGCGTGTGGTTGATCAGTGTTGTAATTTTTACTTAAACAATTGTAGCAATTTAATGTAGACCACTGTTTTTGTGCTCAAAGTTCATGCTTTCACTGTAATTCACCAGATGATTTGTTTGTCTAAATATTGGGTGAAAGGTTGAATACAAATTCCGTGTGGCATTGCCAAATGCTGTTATTGTAACAGCTCAGTTTGCTCCACAGCCAATGCAGTTTCATGATGGAGTGTACAATTACTTGGGTAAATCAGAAGTCAAGAAGAATAATGCAGTGTAAAATCGCTGACTTGCAGCAGATTAAAAAAAAAAAATACACTTCCTATTCCTCGGGTGAATGTGATGTTGATTCCTTTATCAAAATTAACTTTTTACAGCTGTTCTTCTTTCTTTGCCTTTGTTCTGAAACAACAAAACAAGAGTGATATCAGTTGCAAAGTATAATTCTATTTTCCATGAAGTATACAGTATATATTCCAATTTGCATGTAATTTAGTAAGGATTCTAAATGGTTACATTGTATGCAGTCATCGACCATTTCAACTCTAAATGGCACATCTTACCATAAATAACTGGCCAGGCTTTTTTTCTTTAGAGCTATGAGAAGTAATTAGAGGTTTATCTAAAAGTGAATGCTTTTAGGGAACCTGATCTCCTTGAGGTAAGGATGTCTGGCCATAACGTCAGCTAAGGGGCAGCAGGCTTCATTTTTTCCATTCTTACTTGTGTGTTGTGAGTCCCAGCTGGCATGAATTAATCCAGTTCACACTAATGGGTGACATAAGGTTAGTGCCATCAGCACATGACAAGTGTGCCATGGTGCTCACTGTCTGACTGAATGCTGCAAAATGTTAATTGCTGTGCTCTGTTTGGGGTTAATTTTTAATACTAAGTTTATAACTAAGATTTATTCATTTAAAGAAAACTACATTTATATATAGACATATTGCTTCAAAAGTCTATTTGGTCTATGTGAATAATAGTTTTTAAAAAACTATTTTTTAAAAATGGGTTCAATGCTATATTTATGTTTCTGTTAAACCTTAAGATCTCTAAAAATAAAATGTTGCCCATGCCTCATCTCATTTAGCAGTATCTACTGACTTTGATAATGATCTATATTCATGCGGAAATACATATGAACAAATGCTGAGTATTTTTACTAAAAAAATATTTATCTGTCTCCTGAACTTTAATACTTTACAATAATTTAGAACTTGAGCTTAAAGCATGTGCTGTGCTTAAAATCTTTTAGTTTCGGTCATAAAGCTACATTTCTCAGTGGATTTGATGATGCAGGAGCACCAGCAGAGCTGCTGGAGTGTAGTAGGGTATCGAGGACGTGTACTGATCTTAACAAGGCAGTCATCTAGTTGTTGACTGCCTGAATGTTTTTAAAGTACTATGTGAGATTTATGGTATTTTGTTTACAGCCTGCGGTATGCTCGGTTTCACCGAGGTCATGTTTGTAGGGGAGCTTTATATTGGCTGAATTATATTAGTTAATCCTTATACAAATCTCAGCATCTCTAAAACACTCCTTCACTGAAATTTACTCAAAACAGGACCCTAACCCACAGGAGGACACCCTCTAACTGATTTATATTTGTGAACGGATGCAGTGGAACAGAATAGAATGTTAATTCAGCCCCTATTTTAAGGATAGAAGAGATTAAAAAATGTCTTAGGAAATTTTACACACGTTTGCATTAAACCTGGGGCTATGGATTCAAACCTTAATTTTGACCTAAATTTAAAAGTAGTCACAAGAACACACACACAAACACTTGCTCATTTTAATGCTCATTGTCTACTTTATCAATTCCAATTATCATAGTGATGAACATTATAGTTTTGCAATTATAGATTGTAGTCAATCTGTTTTTCTTTGTACTTTTTTGTTTCCCTAGTACTTTTCTTTTCTTTAATGGTCTTGCTAGGACTACCACAGACCAGTTATAATTTGAATTGTGGTTGATTTCCAGCACCAGTGAAAATGATGGTGGTGTGTAAGTGTGTATTGTACTGGTGTGAATTGTACTGGAATTTTTGGTGTATTTCTGAAATGAAATGTTCTTGTCTCTAACTTAACTCAATTTAAAGATAGTTTCTAAAAATTAATTACAAAAACAAATTTTTACAGATGCTTTAAAAAAAACATGATTTATCATACTCACCAGTCTTCTTTGGTTACTAAGGCAGAAGGTACAAATTTGCCGGGGTTGAGAGTTCTCCGAGTCAGAGTTTGGCTCTGTGTTTTTGTGAGTAGCATTGAAATGGTTGTGTAGTGCTCCAGGGTTGGTGTGGCAGGGCTGTCCATCTCCACATGCCTCTCCCACCAACAGAACATTTCCAAGGTGAGAGATGTAGCTAGAGGCTAGCCGTAATGTCTCTATCTTAGATAGTTTGCGGTCCGCAGGTTCAGTTGGTATGAGTGTCCTCAAAGCGGTGAAGGCCACATTTACACTGTTTGTACGATCTCGTTCACGAGCATTAGCCACGTTACGCTGCCGGACTTCTGATATTGGCAAGCACAGACCTGTGGGCTCAACTGATGTCCTAACTGATGTATTACAGGCATACTTCCGTTTGCGAGAGTCTTCTTTATTGGCATCATACCCAGGGGCAGAGACATGGAAAGATTTGTCATCAGATCCTGAGCTTTCACTGCCATTCTCATCATCCTCTGAAAGTGCACTAATCTCGGAGTAAAGGAACCGAGCAGGGGACGGGTAAACCATGGCAAAGGACATCCTTACCTGCTTAGGTTTGTTCTCAAAATCTTTCTTTGCTGTCCACTAGGAAGGTTTGTTGTCCTCTCCTCTTAGTTAAAAATCCACACGTAAACTGTGTTCTCACAGATGTCTCCCACCGGTTTTAATCAGCTTTGGAACAAAGACGTATATGGACAATGCATCAGCATCAGCTACAGTAGTGTCTCACTTGCATGAAGAATAGATGTTGAAATCCAGAGTTTTTTCAGGCCACTGATGCTGGTCTTTTATGATGACTCAGTCACTGGAATTTCATATCCCTGCCTCTTCTGCAGCCCGCTTCTTGAAGAACCAGTCTGACAAGTGGCAGCAAAAGTGGGTGAGTAAGTGAGTGTACAGTGTGTATCACACTAGCGTTTATCCCAACAGTTCCACGTGTTATTATGGCTGAGTGTTTCCTTATGGCTTGGCTTTATAGTGTGTATGTGTGTGTGAGTGCGCATAGTGACTGTGGGGGGAGTGGCTGGGGACTGCTTCCCACTTACTGTTAACTCAAAATCAGAGGTAAAAAAAGTTCATCTTGGAAACAGTTTGGTTCTTTAAGAACTAAAAATGTATACTAAAGTTAAGCACACTTGTTTTCTTTTGACTTTTCAAATCTAGTAAAACCATAATTAGCCTTTAATTAAAACTAGGTAGAAGATTGACTGATGCCTGACAGTTTAAAGGGAAGTGGTTAACCACCCGTGTGTTTGCTGAGCATGAATGCTACATGCAATCATATACAATTGTTAAAAATCTCATATTATTCTCTCATTCCTCATATCAACTCCTGGGTATAGAGACTGGCAGGTCAGACGATTGCTTTACCAGTACTGATTAAAAGGGAAGTGCTTGAGGGCAGTGTTAGTTTCTGAAAGGAGATGAAGAGCAGAGCACAATGAACTTGGACCAACGTCTGCATACTGGCTCCACTTTCACTGCCTGACATGCTGATTAGATGATCACTGGAGGCAGTAGCCATTCAGGCGTTAAGAAAAAAATTACAGTTAAAAGATTAAGAGTAAATGAAATTACTAGCAATGACACAGCGACCAGTTAAATTACAAACTATGGGAAATGTATAGACGTCTTTAATGTTTATACCCCCTTAGCCTTGTCCAACAGTTATTCAGTTATGTAGTCACCTCATGCGTTAAGCTGTGGGAGGCTTCCAAAGAAATTCACCATAGACTCGAACAAAAACATGCTGATCACATAAAAAGGACCAGGCTGGTCATCCACCTAGGTGTTTCGTGTTGAGGGAACTGTGCCATTATAGTAGCAGCAATTAGTGCTTTCCCCTCATTACAAGAATGTCTTGTTCTAATTTCTGTTTGGGTGCTTTCTGTGTGGCAGTGCATCTTCACTGAGTTTGCTGTTTTCTTACCATATTCAAAAGACCTAATGATGGCAAAACTACAGGTACTAAATTGCCCAACCCCCCTAAAGTATCACTTTAAATCCCCTGTTGGAAATTGGCTATTGACTCTGTCTTTAAATCTATGTTAAATCACTGTGGTGTTAATACTAACTTCAAATTGTTTAACTCTGTCCATAAGGATAAAATCACTTAGCATTTTTAAGAAACATCTCTTTCACACGCACTTGCTGTGGAAAAAAAAGAAGCCAGATCGGATAATGATCGGGTTTGATAATACTACAGTGTAGCTGGGTTCTCCTTAACTACTGACTTGTGTCGTTTTCTCATTTGTAAGTCGCTTTGAATAAAAGTGTCTTCAAATGACCAAATGTAAATGCCTAAATGAACAAACAACTGCACTACCTTCTGGTTCATCATGGTTCGTAGAACATTTTACTAATTATTACCAGTATAAAAACTAATTATTTTTCATAAACGTAAGACCCTAAAACTCTAGCTACTTTTCTATAAAATCAGATTTTTGTCACTTGGCACCTGTTTTTGTTTTTTTCACTATCCAGTTCTCAGTTGCACGTGATATTTAATTTCTCTTAGTGATGCCAGTAGCTGAGCCATGCTTTGACCATCTGATTACTATTATTCTCTTTACCTCGCCGACTTCCTGCCTTCTACTCTTAAGATCTAAAAATTATTCATAGAGAAACTCTCTGCCCTCAACGTTTTGGCAGCGGTAAGAGTGCTGTCAAAATTCGGAACTAATCCTTTGTACAGCACTGCAGACAGCCCAACCATTTCATTTTGGAGTCCGCAGACTGGATGGGTAAATGACCAGAGCGCTGAGAGATGGGACTGTGTAGGTTAAGTTGGGAACATGCCAAACCTCACAACCCCCCCCCCCTCCACTGATGAGACATAGCCTTTGCATTTGGCCCATGCTTAATCAGAGGAGTGGGATGAAGGAAAAGTAAAAATGTGCCCTTATTAGTTATGAAATGTAATACGTTGTCAGATGAATAGACAAAGTAGTGTGAATGTAAGCAATGGAAAGGAAGCACTTTTAAGGTCAGCTACTTTGGTGGAAATCATAGGTATAATTAGGCAACCTGAACCTCACTGGTCTGATGTCTTTTGGTAATTGCCTATCTGTGGCCTAACATTTAACTTCCAGTTTCTCTATTTAAGGAGCCCAAATGAAGTCAGTCTTCCCTAAAATTCCATGCTGTAATTGTCCTGTTTTTCAGAAGCCAAAGAATTCAGACAGTAAGCAGGTCAGTGGGCCTGACAGATGGAAAAAGTGAAATGTTTAGCAGCTTCTGGAATCCAGTGCCCATCAAAGCCACATGACAATTTTTATATCTTTACAATATACCATTAAACATGCGGCAGAGTATTGTTGTTTATTAAAAAGTCAATTGAATGGCTGTACTCAATTACTTTTCAATTATCCCTAATAGTTTAAATGTTAATATAAACAACAGCTGCAGAAGTAAAACTCATTTAAAACCTCTAATTTGCATTAGTAGTAATTTCCAAGCCTAAGAAGTACATTATTTCATACAAGGCTAATTTAATCCAAATGTCATTAGCTGTCAAACTTTGTTTTCTAGCACAAAGGTTAAAGTTCTTCATTCCATAAGTCATCATATGTGACCCATGTTGCTTTGCTAGGACTCCATAACCCATTTTAGGTGTGGTCTGAGCCAGGGCCTTATTTTTGAAGTGTGCCTAGTAAAAGAGGCAGCTGGTGAGGGCAAAACCAGCAGGACCCTTTCAGCTGCCCTTGTAAAGTCCATTGCAGTCCCCCTTAAGTAGAGCTCTGGGATTTGCTTGCTGCCCTGCTAACAATCTTTTTTTTTTTTGTTAATTTAACAGCTTTTTAAATTCAATGTGCTTTCTTTTCTATCCACTCTTTTATTCGAAAACACTTCATTCTTTGAAACCAGCTGGCACACCTTCCACCAGATCACTTCAAAAGATTTCCTACCTTCTTTGTCTAAAATGTCAACCTTTTAAAATATACTGCTGCTCTACCTGATTTCCTTAATGACGATTCCAATTACACGTTGTCTGCATAATGTGAATATCTTGTATAATATTTAAATTAAATTTAATCTCACTAGGTTGTTCTTACATTTACAGTTAAAGTTTTTAAGCCTAGTAGTAAAAATGTTTTAAATAAAAATCCCTAATTTACTACTAGCATAATTTAATGATAGAATTATAAATGACTAGCTGTACCCACCACGCGTTGCTGTGGTTCATCTGGTTCAATTTTAAAAAAGAAAAGAGAAAGTGCACATTTCTGATACGTTAAACGTAATATCAACGTAAAGTTGTTTTTGAACTCTACCCATGCGCCAATCACTGTACACCAAGCGCCTCGCGTCATCCCCTGTACTCTACCCACGCGCCAACCGCTAGAGGGTGGGTACCCTGTGGGAATCTTTTGGAATCTCTATGAGTGTAGAGGTCGTCCTGTACAACTCTGCCAAATTTAAAGTATGTGATGTACGTGGAAATGTCTAATTAAAACAGGACCTGCATTTTGGATTGGGTCCCCTGGTGGGCTCCCCGTGTGAATTGTTTGGAATTTTTGATATCTGAATGAATGTAGAAACAGTCCTGGACATACCTGCCAAATTTGAAGTTTGTGTAATGTGTGGAAGTGCCCAATTAGAGTAGGGCTCATATTTTGAATTGGGTCCCCTGGTGGATCCTCTGTGGGATTTTGTTTTTGAATTTGAATGACTGTAGAGGTTATCCTGTATATCTCGGCCAAATTTGAAGTTTGTGAGGTGAGTGGAAGTGCCCAATTTAATCAGGGCCCGTTTTACAGATTGGGTCCCCTGGTGGGCCCCTTTGTGGGATTTTGAAAGTGAATACTTAGTTGTTCCAAGTGCATGGTGGGGAATGACCGTGCCAAGTTTTAATCTTGTAGGTAGTCGGGAAGTGGGAGAATTGATGAGTCAGTCAGTGAGTGAGTGA
>JAOUQT010000042.1:16529967-16540903 GCA_025769995.1 Xyliphius kryptos | reverse complement strand
ATTTAAACTGTTTAAAATTTTAAACACCGCTCAGTGTTTAACATTGCTCACACAAATGTTAAGGGTCCTCATACCATACAAAAGAAATAATCACTACTGACCCATGAACATCAGTGCTTTGCTGAAACTTCATAACCCATGTGAGGTGTGGTCTGAGGCAGGACCTCATCTTTGAAGTGTCTTGTAAAGGAGGCAGCTGTTGAGGACAAAACCAGTGGGGCCTTTTAGCCTGGCCTTGTAAAGTCCATTTCAAGCCTTCTTAAATAGAGCCTTGAGACCAGTCTGCTGCTCTGTATAACAAAGTCTTTCTGCTAATTTTACAGATCTTTACATTCAAAGCATTCTCCTATTAGACCACGCTCCCTTATGTATTCCTTCGCCAGGTGCCACGAGACATAATCACAGCAGATCAAGTCAAAATCTCTTACAGCAGGGGAAATAGAGTTTTGTAGATAACCTAAACCTAAAGACACTCTGTTTTACAGGTAAATTGCTTCATTTTTCCTCCTCATTGCAACATGTAGATCAAATGTAACAATAGTTATTAGTAAAGAATATGACTTATATATATATATATTTCAATATTGTTTCAATATATTTCAATATTGTTATATAAAACAATATTAAATACTGCAATATTTAATTTGTCACGTACTATATAAAACTATGTTAATTTCATGATATTAAACAGTTCATGTTAGCAACACTTCTTTAGGTTCCAGTGTGGTCAGTGCGGGGATTTTGAAATAGGGACACTACATTTAGTTAACTTCCAGAAGTATTGGAGAGAAGAATATTTAGCATCAGATTTCTTTGTCGGTGGTATTAATAGGTGAAAGGAAATTTCAAATTTTAATGCATTGTTTTTATTAATGAATATTAGCAGTCTTGGCCAGTTTAATATTATATTATTATTGGCCAGTTTTAAGAGAGAGCAGGGGGTCACATACATTTTCCTTATTTCATTCAGCCCCATGGTTTGGTTTGGAATATATAGCTTTGTGCAGTAAAAATCCTTCTTTGTGATGAGTTATGCATTGTGATTAATTCATTGTGATGGTCTGGGAGGCACATGGCTATGATTAAGTTTAATAAATGCTTGGCTATATGTACTGATCACTTAACAGGTCATTTGTAAATATATAAGAAGAGCAAAGTGTGATATTATTCCTCCAGAGTAAGTTCACAGTGTTCTTTATTTCAAGTAAAGAAAACTAATAAAAGCTGTATGTCTGGCATTATTAAATTCGATTACCAAAAACTGCATTAATCTTCAAGCATATAAGAATATGAATTACTGATGATAAATTGTTCCCCTCCCTTATTGGTTCTGATTCATCAACTTTAGAATGTATTTCTTGCTGCTTGTGGCCATTTATAATGTAAGCAGTAGCTAACTGGTGGCTTATATCATCCAACTGCTAGACCTATGAGCTCATGGTTTTGGCAGTGAGGCTGTTACTAGAGATTAGGACCTAAAAATTAGTCATCGATTTTGCGAGTTTGGCCAAGCATGGATGTAACTCGTAGTTTAAGAACAAATGTTTGCTGGAACTTTTCACTATTCAGACATACAATGTGCAGTTGTAAATGTGCCACTCAAGCCATGGCTTCATAGTTATTTTCTTTACAGATCTTGGCAAACAGATTGAGCTGTTGTTGCCAGGCTTATAAATAATATGAAAATCCTTAATGCAAGCTAAGTTCTAATGGTTTAAAAAATAGTTTAAAAAGAAAGAGAATTGTATATTTAAAGTGAATTGTCAAAAGTAAATTTTAATATTGTCATTGTACTATATTTATTTAATAAGCAATTTATTTAATCAGCGATTATGCAATAGAATGAACAAAAACAGTTTCTGTAAGTGTGTTTTTAAAGCAAAGTAAGAGAGAGTATGTGTGTCTGTGTATGAGTTGGTGGTGGTGTGTGAGCACATACATTATAAAGTATATGTGTGGGTGTGGGGATGGTGTTTCAATGAGGTAGCAGATTGAATGCATATGATTGTCATTAAACACAAAGCAAAATGTTTGACTGAGTACTCAGGAAACCAGCCAGGCAGAAACTATTTAAACTACTACTACTACTACTTATTGTTACTGGTTGCTTATTATGTGACTCTGTTCTCATGTGTGTTAATAGGTTATCTTTATATGCTGAACTATTTTCATACTGACAAGCACTGACTTAGATCTCCAAATATTCATGCAGCTTCAACAATATGTTAATCATATTAAGAAAAAATAGCTGCCTTTGACAATGTTTCTGAACATTTTACTTAAGCAGTAGTGTTTTTTCTTAATTTAAATTGACATACAGTGACATCATGTTGATTTGCCCTTCACATGCATTCTGTCTTCCAAAAGCACTGAAAATTTAGCCTGGCTGAAATGTCCTTACGTTTACTTGCAGACACCACAAATCATACAATTCTGCTTATAATGGCTGTAAAACTGAAAATAAATGCACAGAATGAACAGTTTAGAGCTCAAATCCTTTGCACGCTTGATGAAATGCAATAAATTACTCCCGGAAAATTTGGAATTTTTTTTCTACATTGGAACTTGAGAAATATTTTTATTCTTTCCAGAGGTGAGACTCGAGATTTATATGGTACTGCTATGTGGCTGTCAAGTTCTAACTGGAGTGGGATACAGCTTTAAGGCATACGTACAGTGACCATATGAACTCTGTGAAACTGTACAGTAAAATCATTTCACGTAGTCTATAGATATGTAGCTCATAATGTCAAAGTGACATGATATGATTTTCCTCCCATCTGTATTTGTAGTGATATGGTCACATGGAGCCAAGATTTTAAATGATACCCAAAGGAAGTATCACTTGGCAGAAAAAGGACTGCTCTATATTTTATATTTGCTTTCTGGGTAACTTGTACTACAATGCAATTCAGTTATGGCAGATTGGAGCTATGGCTGGAAATAATGTCCAGCTTACTCTATAATTCTCTATTTCCTTTAGAAAATGGAGCCATATTTTTGATAACTTGGAGGATTTTTTATATCTATAGGGAGTAGTCAGGTTCAGGATTGTGCAGGGTAAGTACTTTAGCTACTGAAACATTCCGTAATTCTACCACTGTGGAGAGAAAAAAAATCAATGCCATTCAAGTGAAAATAGAAACACGACTAAAATTATTAGTGTTCATTTTCCACAAACAGTTTCAATAATGAGTCATGAACTAAGTGGTCTATAAGCCTCAGTGCATCTTATGTGTTTGTGTGTGTATAAAAGTAGATAATTTTATACACGGTGAAGCAGGATGAGGCCAGTCCAGCACATGAAATGTGCTACTGACTTCTTTGTCTACAGTGCTCATAAAGTGCAACCACACATGCATGGACAATGAGGCTCCATGTGAAAAATAAGATGTTCATACAACGTCCTGCCAATGGAAACATAAGTAGACAGAAAACTGTGAGTGAATCTGGAAACCATTCTTCTGCTGTTCATGGCAAATCCATCATTGGAATTCTACATGGGTTGTATCAACACTGTATTATGATATGATAATGCTTTGGGGTTTCGGAAATTTATTTAACCTTTTCCCCATCTCAAAATGTTATATGGTTATTTTCTACCCACATGATATGGTGTTTGTCTGGCAAACCTCATGCTCATGGTTTTAGTCTCATAAATAATGATCTTATTTACTCAGCAGTTACGAAATATATACTGGCTTGCACAAGTATTCATCACATTTCAATGATTTGTTCACCTCACATTATGTATATGTAACGAACCTTAGGACACAAGAGATTATTTATTATTTTAATGTCGCAGCTCGGAGTGCTGGAATATTATGAACACAAAATCAGCTAACAATCTAAAATCACAGAGGTTGCACTAACAAGGAACATAAAGTCTGCTTCTCCCAGACGCTCCTTCCTTACTGTTTCTAAAAAGGCAGAAACAAAAATATAAACAGGTTTGTGAAAAAATTCACGGAAAAGCAAAAAAACATGAGAACAGGTAAAGCACTAACAACTAATAGACACGGGAAAGTTCCTAATTGGTTGACGGGAAACAAACGGGAATAATAGCAGAAACAGATTACTTAAACATACTGAGAGAAGAGGGCAAACTGAAAAGGTTCCTAATACACTGATGGGTGCAGACACAGGGTATAACAACTAGAGCTTTGACCCGCAGTCACTCTTTACCAAACTCCTCTTTTTAAAGGCTGACTACAGCAGGTAAACTTAGTGCTGTGGGTGGGAGTGACCTACGTGTGTGTGGTGAGGGAGTCTTTATGAAGAGTTCTTGGCACCCTCTAGGGGTATCAGACGTAACAGAACCCCCTCGAGGGGCTACCTTTGGGAGCCTTTTCCTCCTCCCTCTTTGTTTGCCTGGCCTGCGAGGAGCTGGTTTCTGTGGAGATTGCCGGAGGAACTTCTGGACTTGCATCGGATCCAGCATGTCCTCGGCCATGACTCAACTATTTTCCTCTGGACCATAGCCCTCCCTCTCCGCCAGGTATTGTATGCATCCTTGACGGCATTGTGAGTTCAGTATTTGTTTAACAGTGTAAGTGGTTTTACCTTTAATAACTGCAAGCTCGGGTGGCTGGGACTCTCCTTGTTTTTCCAAAAAATCTTTCCTGGCTTATATGGAAGATAGAGTGAATTCTAGAATGACTGGCAAGCTGGATCCTGTACAAAACATTGTTAATTCTTTTTATAACAGGGTATGTTCCCATGTATTTAGGATTGAGCTTATGTGACCATCTAACTTAAGTGCCTTTGGGGTACACAGACACGGTCACCTGGCTTATATGTGGGGGTGTGCCCTCACGCCAACTTGCTTGCTGCTTCATGTACATCACTTCTTCGGATAGCCGCTAGTTGGTCAGAGCCCCCATCATCTTGCTTCTCTTGAACCAGTTGGCTGGAGTGACTGTGGGATTGGTGTTCCAGGAATAGAGAGGCGGCTGATAACCTAGGACAAACTGAAAAAGTGTTGGTTTGGTCCCGGAGTGTCTCATTGAGTTCTGGGCGTATTCAGCCCGAGGAAAATACCTAGCCCTAGATAAATACCTAGAATATCTCGGGCCCTAACTCCTGGTTGACTTAGGCCTGCCCATTGGCTTGTGGATGGTAATTGGATGTCAAACTGAGACCCCAAGTTTCTCCATGAAATTGGAGATACCTTAATTATCATTAATTTACATTTTTTATATTTACAATTGTAGTATTTAGCAGACGCACTTGTCCCTAGCGACTTACAAAAGTGCTTTAATACATTATAAGTAAAAACTATTTATTCTGAATAGACCGGAAACCAATCAAGAATATTCTCAAGAAACTGTTGCAGAATTGTGCATGTGGGGTTTTTTATTGGGGGAAGGAAATTTGAGTAGGACCTTAGATGTGAACTGTGCACCTCTATCACTGAAAGTGTTCTCTGGAATGCCATATTACCAAAAAACATACTGAAACAACAGTTCAGCCATTTGGATAGTGGAAGGGAGAACTGGTAGGAAACAAAGCGCACAGACTTTAAAAACCGATCAACACAGGTGTTGCCTCACAAAGGGGTAGATCGCTCACAAAGTCTATGGTCAGGTGAGACCAGGGACATTCTGGTACTGGCAGTGGCATCAGTTTCCCCACAGGTAGTGCTTGTGGAACTTACATGACAGTACATGAAAGCACAAAATCTTTCATGCCCTTACACTTTTGTGGCCACCAGTACTTGGCTGAGATTATTTCCAGAGTATGTGAAGTGCTGAATGCCCCACTCCTGGCGTCACCAGGGCCCACATTATGAGCCGACTGCTTAGTGATGAGGGAACAAATAACAGACCTGAGGGACATGGGACCTCGAGTGGGCTGACGCCATCTTATGAGCTTGTTCAAATCCCATGAAATGGCATGGATGAATCTGGATTGAGGCAGGACCCGGGAAAATACGAGATATGAAACTTGCTTGCATAGTATTCAACCTCTATGCTATTTTCAGGTATTCCGAGTTCTTGTGATTGGTGAAGTTAACAAAATGAATGAATGGCACCTTTCAACCAATGTTTTCATTCTTCTAATGCTACTTTTACAGCTAGGAGTTCTCTGTCCCCAATGTCATAATTGAGCTTATTATGTGACATATTTTGGGAGAAGAATGTGACCAGATGTAATTTAGGAGGCTTCCCCTGACATTGGGACAGGATGGTACCCATTCCTGTGTCCTATGCATCAACCTCGACGACGAACAGTAGAAAAGGGTCTGTTTGCTTTAAAATGGCGGCTCAGGTAAATGTGTCTTACAGTTTCTGGACTGTTAAATGGCTTCAGGGGTACATTTTAATTTCATAGAGTTGTTTTTCAAAAGGCTGCTCAACAGAGCAGCTACAGAACTGAATTTCTTTACGAACCTTTGGTAGAAATTGGCAAAGCCAAGGAATCTCCTCAACTCCCTCACAGAACTAGGTTGTTTCCAGCTCTTGACTTCTTCCACCTTAGTGGTCATGGCCACTTTTACCTAGGCTGATCTGATAACCTATGAACTCCACTTTAGCCTGATAAAAAGACACTTCTCATACTTTACGAACAACTGATTGTCCAATAGCCAGCAGAACACCTTTCTGACATGGGTTACATGACTGACTAAGTCAGGGGATAACCGTGCACTTGCAGTGGCCATTGGTGTTACTGAATGCTGTTTTCTACTCATCTCCTTCCCTCAACCTTACCAGATTGTATGCATTCCGGAGGTCCAAATTTGGGGAGACGCTGGCTTTTCAGAGTTGTTCTAAAGCAGCTGTAATGAAAGTGAACGGAATTGGTCCTCTGCATTTAACCCATCCCTGCAGTGAAACACACACATAAACACACACTGGTGAAGTGAGCACATGTGCCCGGAGCAGTGAGCAGCCCGGGGAGCAACCCGGTTAGGTGCCTTGCCCAAGGGCACCTCAGCCATGACTTGTCGGTACCTGGAATCAAACCAGGGACCCTCCGGTCGCAAGGCTGGTTCCTTAACCACAAGCCTACGACTGCCCCATAGGCATGAGGGGAATGGGATAAGGATATTTAACGCAGACCTTGTTTAGTTCAAAATAATCTATACATGGCCGAAGACCTCCTTTCTTCTCCACAAATCTACCCAGATGCTAAATTCTAATCACCTTAACAGACACTTTTCAGGTTGTTAATCACCAAAATGAGGATAGGTTTCTCTTCTGAGTTCCTCTCAATGTTTCGTCCTCTTATCATCTGAGGGAGATATTCCTTGCCACTGTCGCCACCCTTCTTGCTAATTAAGAAACATTAGTCTTATTTATATTTATATACTGTATATTATTGGTGTAAAGCTGCTTTGTGAAAATGTACAGAACCATTGCAAAAATTGCTATATGAATAATACTGAATTGAATAATAGTGAACTGGGAAGTGAAGAATTAAACAATATTTAATTATTATAAGTGTATAAATAGAAAAAGGTTTTACGGATTCCTGGGTGGGGAATCATGGGTCTGTTCTTTGTGGAGTTTGCATGTTCTTTTTCTTATGTCCATTTGGCTTACCTCCAGGTGCTCCGGTTTCCTCCCACAGTCCAAAAACATGTAGTTGGTTATTTGGTGTCTCTCAATTTGCCTTACATCTGACAAGAGATTAAGAAAGACAGCTTTTCCCTTAACACACAGAGCACATCTGTTCAGCCAACCATTGGCCTGGGGGACAATGGTATATGACGTTACTCTGGACTTTTCTAAGATACACTATATTTTCAAAAGTATGACTATGGACTTTTCTAAGATAAACTATATTTCCAAAATTATTGGAATCAGGTGTTCCATTCGCTTCCATGGCCAAAAGTGTACGATTGCTACAGCGTACCAAGACATTTTGGATAATTCCATGCTCCCAACTTTGTGGGAACAGTTTGGAGATGGCCCCTTTCTTTTCCAACACGACTGTGCACCAGTGCAAAAAACAAGGACCATGAAGACATGTATGGCAAAGTCAGGTGTGGATATACTTGACTCGCCTGCACAGAGTCCTGACCGTAACCCAATAGAACATCTTTGGAATAAATTAGAGTGGAGACTGAGAGCCAGGCCTTCTTGTCCAACATCAGTGTGTGACCTCACATATGTGATTCTGGAAGAATGGTCAAAATTCCCATAAACACACTCTTAAATCTTGTGGTCAACCTTCCCAAAAGAGTTGAAGCTGTTCTAGCTTCAAATGGTGAATGAGCTATGGATTAGCTCATATGTAAGTCAAGGCAGGTGAGCGAATACTTTTGGAAATATAGTGTACATGTGACACACAAAACAAACCTAGAGATATTTTTAAAATAAATGTATTTCCTAGAATAATACTTACACCCAACACTGGCTATCACCCTAAAAACCTTTTGCGTGGTGAAACATAGTGGTGGTATCATCATGCTGATCTTTTCTTCCCACTTGATTATTACATTGTTTAGATTCATAGCATTGGCTTCTGTAATGAAAAAATACACAATATTCTACATCAAGATGGTAGCAGCGTTCATAATTAACTATTGACAGTTTGGGTTTGCATGCGGGAAACACATTTTCATGAATCAACCACACTGGATTCCTTTCTTAAAGGAAGTTTTAAACATTTTCATTGTTACAAGTAACAATTTACTTTTGAGTTGTATGTTTCATTTTCAATTGGCACTAAGGTCTGGAAGCATACTCCTTTATCTGCAGACTAATTCGCATTTTAGGCTTGTGCAGATATTTGTAAAGCTTAATTTAATTTTCTGAATTAATTGGTCATTTGCCAAGTTGACTCCAAATGCACAATGCAGAATGCTCAGAAAGACAGAACCACTAACTGCTTGGGAGAATGATTGAAACTGGTTAATATCTCTGTTCATGAATCTACAATACAGAAATAACTGAACAAACGTGGCCATTGAGGAAGCTGCTGCTTTCCAAAAAAACCATCACTGAATGCTTGAAGTTTGCCAGAGTATCTTGACACTCCATAACTGTACTGGGAAAACAAAACCACGTTTGAATTATCCTGAAGAATATGCTGCACTTCATATGGCATAAAAAAGGCACTGCATACCAACATTAAAACATCATCGCGACGCTAGTACAGAGGTGAGTGCACCATAACTTGAGGCTGCTTTGGTCCCTTAGCGCCTGGACCTCTTGCCAGAAACGATGGTTGAATTTATTCTCAAGTTTATCAGTCTATACTGCAGAATAATATCTGGGTGGCTAAAAACGAGCTCAGTAGATCAAGTTGGGTGATACAGCAGAACATGGCCCTAAACATTAAACTAAATCTACAAGAGAATGACTTTTTAAAGGGAAATTCACCTTTTGGAGTGGCCCAGTCAGTGTCCAGACCTGGATATAATAGAGATGCTGTGGAATGACATCTTACGAATATGTCTGAGCTGAAGCAGTTCTGTAAGGAACAATAGTCCAAAATTCCTCCTGAATGTTAAGCAGTTCAATTTATTCAAAGGGTTCATATACAGTACCACCTGCACTGTGAGTGTTTATTGGATGTATTCAGTAAATACATTAAATATTATAATTGTTTGTGTGGTATTAGGCTAAGCACAGTGTGTTTGTCTATCCTTGGGATTGATATAGATCAGATCACATTTTATGACCATGCAATGCAGAAAACCAGATTATTTCAAAGAGTTCACAGACTGTTCTTGCCACTGTATATATAATCATATAAATAAATGATACCATTTACACAAAGGCTTTACGAAAAGGATATTCACTTTTATTTCAGTGTGCACACACGGCTAAACCCAAGATGTATTTATATCTCCTCACTTGACCTATGTCAAATCCACTATATTATTAGGAAATAATTCTACAATTTATCCCACAGAATATGTGTCACTATAATTGAGGTGTTGTTTACTTCATGCTCAATTCTCCTTTGATATATTGCCCTCAAACTGTATGGGTGATGTATATGGTAATGCTATATGCAATTAAATCACTATTGTGTCACAACATTCACATTATAATATATAAATATATAGAAATAAAAGAAAGGAATAAGATCTCAGTGACCATGGTGTGTTTATTTGTGGCAGATGAACTTTTTTAATAATTTCAGAAATTACTAATATTCTGAGTTAGGCAAAACAGTTTCTACAATTTATACAAAATGGTATGAAAAGCAGTTGCTGAGGAGAAAGTTCCAAAGAGAATAGCCAGGCTGTTTCAAGGTGACAGAATGACTATAGAAGAGTATGTTAAATAACCACTATATGAAATTACTGTCATTAGAAAGCATCTCAGTATACTCAGCCTTGATGTGGGAAGAGGCTACAACAACCAACAAATAATTATCAATTTCTACTCCCCCTAGGAAAACTTCAACATAGTTCAAAGCACTTACTCCGGTGGAAGGATGCTCTATAATCTTCACTGGGGAACAAATAACCTGAAGAAACTTTAATATTGAAATATTCTTGTCTCCAAATGTACATTAATCTGAGTCCATAATCAAACTAAGGACTCTGAGAAATGTATTTAGCATCTCCTTTGTTTAATGTTTCAGCATTTTTTTAATAAAAATGGACAATTGTATACAATGTGTGTAAAAGAACAAAAAGTAAAATTTGTTAAATCACTTGAACTTTTATATAAATGATGAAATATATTTTTATAATTTAAAAATATAAAAAAAAATGAATATGACACCTCTAACACATAAAAACAACACATTTTAGTTTTTCAGTTTAAAAAGAATCCCCACCCCTACAGAAATTTACACATCTTTGTTGCCCTTCCCTCAGACATGAGGCTGCAGAGCTTTAAGTGTAAAACAACAAGAGTAAGGAATAGCTTCTTCCCTGAACTCACAATAGACAATCATACAACAGAATCATTCTGTATATGTATATATATATATATATATATATATATATGTATGTATGTATGTATTCATT
>JAOUQT010000042.1:16448452-16463061 GCA_025769995.1 Xyliphius kryptos | reverse complement strand
ATAAAGCTTTATACTAATTTTTTTTCTTTGCTTAAGGAACAAGATTAGACACTAACTATACACTAACTATATTTTAAAATGATAAAACTCCTAAAGTGTTAAAGTGAACTTATTTAATCTCTATAATTTTAATAAGTAGTGTTCACAATCAAATCATATAATGTATTCTTTCTTTTATCATGCAAGCCACTTTATTCAGACAGCCATATTGCAATGCCCTTGTTTGCAAATTCACATCCAGATTGAATCTGCAACTTTTCATGTTAATGCGGCCCATTTTAGTTACTCAATCATAAGTCATCTAGACATAATCCATATCACCTCACAAAGCTTTGCATAATCAGGCAAAATCTTTGGTCTGCAACCTCATCACCATCACCACTCAGCGGCTGTGGGGTGAGCACATTAGTATGGGTAATGCTGTCCGCTCTATGAGGAGATGCAGTAAAGCATTGCTTTGCCTAGAATCCCAATAATTAGCTTGAGCTCTATAGAACAGAGCCCCTGCAGTCAATGCAAATCACAGCAAGGTGACTTCATGGAGAATTTGACTTCTGTCCTTCATGTTGATACAATGCTAACAAAAAGAAGATATTCATAAGTCATTTAGTTAATAAATTTGACAAATTTAAAAATCTACATGTGGCTTACAAGCTGTACTTGTTGAACGTTAGTCATTTACATGTTTTACATTCTTTCTTTGGACTAGCCACTAGAATTATATACATAAAATATTTAAGAATGAGACAAAAAATCCAACATGATGTTCTAAATTGCAGTCTGTTTAAAAGGTGCTTTTTGACTTTAGGTTTTTTTTTACCAGGGAGTCATGTTATTCACCACTAAAATTTCCTACTTTTACCTTAGTGGACCTGTCTGAAAACATAAAGTCTAAAAAAAGTGGTGGATGCAAGGTGCTAAATTCTTTTTTATAGCAACAGTACGCTCGTCTGCTACAAACTACTGCCTCAAAGTGTGCATGGTGATTTAATATTTATTTTTTGCTATTTGGTGAATACAGTCAAGTTAAAAAAAAAAAACATATATAGCACAGTTTTGTTCACATCATGGCTTTAGGATCCACTTAAATACTAGCACTGACCATAAAATGTATGCAGATAGTTTATTAGTATGGTTTCTGCCATTTCACCAAATCAGTGCTTTAAATACTAATGTGGTGTTATGATGACAGGCACCAAGTAAGAAAGAAACACTGCTTGGTTATAAAAATGGATACATTTTTGTCTGCATTTTGTATCTAATATAAAATAATGCATTTTCTGAGATTGTTTGCAAGTAATGTTAAAGGGCATTCACATAAAGGCAATATAATGGATCCGTGGATTAATGTAATAACAGATTAAATGAATGACAGAAACTTCTGTTTGGGTTTTTGCCCTGCCTGGTTCTTTACATGAAAAAGTGAACAGACATTATGAAAACACTAGTAAAACAGATATAGAAAAAATATATATAATGTTATTTTAATACACAGTTTTACTGCCAAGTAAGGTTTTCAAGTTTTTCAAAGAAAAAAAGACTTTATTATTATCATTAGTAGTAGTATTAGTATTATTTTGCCATTAATGTATACAAGTAATGTATTTATTACTTACTAAGCCAGATATATTTTAAGTTGTAAAGGCCAGCAGTCACTTTTAACAACAGACAGGGAAACACAATGGACAGGGTGTGACCTGACTTCAAGATCTTAAACTCTCAAGTGTATCCACATCCAGCTGCTGTAAAAAAAAAATGTGTGCTCAGTTTAACCACTATCAATCATGGCAGGCAATTATTATCATTACGAGTTTACTCAAGCTGTAGGTCAAATCTTGAATCTGATCCATTTAGACCCCGGTGTCAGGCAAAACATTCTTGGATAAAAAAAACAGAATGCTAGATAAGCAACTGCTCACCCATCAGATGCTAATCTCAGAATGTCAAGCAAGATCAGGGCAGTTTTGTGTTGATGGTCCAATTATCCCTTAGCCAGTTACCAGAAAGGCTGTGGTTTCTAGTTATGAATGGCTCAGACTTAAGTGAAAGAATATGAATGTCTGTTTGGGGTCAAGGTACTGAACTGTAAAGTAAATGATGAAACTATTATTTCAACACTCACTTGGCTGATTGTGTTTGTTGGGCAGAACTTCTTAGATTCAATTGGTGTTTAACTTGTAATGATTAAAGCCTGAAAATCATAAATATAAACCACATAATGCACTTAAACCCCCTTACCACATCAGAGAACCAACATGGGCCTTACAAAAAAATGGAACAGTTGTACTACAGTCTAATTGTAAAACTACAACAGCCATGTATATGGTGGAAAGTAGATAATGGAGCAAGAAGAGGGTGTGTCCAAATTTTGACTGGTACTGTACAATATACAGTATGGTATGTGCACTTTTACTGTAAAATATATATGAAGTACTGATCACACTAAACTACCCTCACCGGCCTCTATGTTACTCACAATGAGTTTTAGTCTCTGAGATTGGGGCAATTTGTTGCAGCAGGTGGTATTGTGGTATAAAATATTTGATGAATTAAGAGTACTTAAATTCTGTAAGCATGCCTTGCCTAAATTGCCTAATATAGAATTTTAGTCTAACATAACATTTTTGCACGATCAATACATGATCAATGACTTCACAATAACAAGCCTTTATTATTTAAGGAAGGACTTTATGATATTTATGTAGTGTTTTTGTCCAAAGTACACCTGCGATGTACCGTAATTTATTCTAAAGCACTATAGCCCAATTCTTGTACAGTATTTCTGGTTGTTTGACACCAAAACATGCAGCTAAAGAAATAGTTTTCTTTAAAATGTTTTTCCAGGGCTTACTTCAGCATTTAAAACCTTTTGTGAGGTCGGACCTTAATGATAAGTGCGAATTTTAGGATTCTAAAAGTGATCAAGAAATTTGAATTTAGGGCTATATTTCCAAACAAAGATCAAAGCATTTCTTTAAGAGTATTCTTTGCAGGGAATTTGAGAAGTCCATCCACAAACTGCTGCAACTAATGTTGTAGTATTACTATTATACTTCAGTGGAATAAGCTGCCTGGTTTATTCTTTAATAAAGCAGGAGGGTGTATTACACATAAAAGTAACCCTGTGATTAAACAAAACTAATTCAAACCATAAAAGAAGTTTTAAAGGAAAAAATAGAGATGTGTAGGACAGGAGTGACACATTACCTTATGGTTAATGATGACATTTAGAGGGCATTTTACTACCATTAACATCATCTGGGAGTCATAAAATTACAAGCTAGGCAATTTACCACATTTGGTTAACTTGCTCAATTGACATCAATTCTTAATTACTGTAACAGTTGTTAACTTGGCCACCTGTCTTTTTTTCCTTCAGATAATCGAGAAAGAATAAATGAATAGCTATAAAAGAGGCAATTTAAATAAAAAACAAGCTCTGGTCAGAATAAGCATGAATATCTTAACATACTTAAATAATTTTGACATTGTAGTGGAGAATTTAAGGACAGAAAGATTGTCATTCCTACTTACTGTAATAAGTTACCTGTAACCGTAACATTTTTTTAAAATATTGATTTTAGAATCACATTTTGAACTTTTTAGGAATGTTTATAAGCATTTCTTTTCTGTGTTTAAGACTTATAAAACATGTATTCATTAGATTCTTAATTTTTCAAAGTAATCTTGATAAGGGTGGAAGCTGGTAACATTCTACTTCTCGACAGTCTTCAGTTACAGGGCAGACACACACACACACAAACGTTCACCTACGTTTTTCGAGCTGTTGTAAGCAATTATAGAACTCTGGAGGAAGCCCAAGTAGACATGGAAGAAACAGGAAAACTCCACCCAGAAAGGACATTGTCTGCCTTGCATAAAATTGAAACCTGTCATCATGCCTGTTGCAACAGCGCAAGTAAACCAACCAATTGCCTACGGCCCCGAGCTGCCCTGGAGGACCCAGACGAATGGTTATGAATGGAATGCAATGACAAACTGTGTGAGCGCCCCTTTAAATTCTGTTAGTCAATGCCGTAATGTACAATGACACTGTCATCAGAATCCCCCACTAATTGCTTAATTACTTCACAACTTGTACTCTTTTGTTTTTACATTTATATTAATTTTTTTAACTTAAATAAGCAATATTTTGTTGGTGTGGCAATTTGCTAGGAGCCACTAATGCGTTGAAATGGCCCTGTCTGTCATAAGTTTGAGAACATTGAACACTACCCCACACTGCCCCACAAAAGCCCCCGATGTATTGATCATCAGCAATAGTGACCACATTTATAAAAGCAGACATTTAGACAATGTACCTGTCTGGAGCGTTCAAGTATGTGTAAAAAAAAAATGTCAAGAAGAAAAGACGTCAGGAATAATCTCAGAGAAGCAACTGTTGTTGCCCATCAATCTAGTTACTGTTACAAGGTACAAGGCCACTTTCAGACGATGTAAAGTCCATCATTTCATAATAAGAAAGATTATTCACACATGGAAGACGTAAGACAGTTAACAATGTTTTCATATTCAGTGCAGGGTCAGCCTTATGATTCAGACACTACAGATGTCAGTTAGCATTTTAATAAATGTTTAAGTTTATGACCATACAAATGGAAAAGTACTGAACAAGATCTTTAAGATTTAAATGTTTTAAGGTAGCAGTGTGGGGTAGTGTTCAATGTTCTCAAATTTGACATGCCGGGCCATTTCAAGGCATTAGTGGCTCCTAGCAAAATGCCACATCAACCAAATATTCCTTATTTGTGTTACCAAAGTTAATATAAAAATAAATATTTATAAAGAGTACAAGTTGTGTAGTAATTTTAAGCAATTAGTGGGGGACTCTGAAGACTGAAGACAGAATGTTTTAAAATGCTTGTTTAAAAAAGGTTGCAAGGGAAAAGTAAAAGTTTACAAACCACAAGATCAAAGATCAAGATCAAAAGGAAATTTGGTCATACAGTTGGTCGCATCTGGTAAAAAAACAACACTGCAAATTAGCACAGCACACCATACCAACTGTCAAGTGCAGTGGTGATGATGCAGTAGCCATAGTCTTTTGCCCACTGTTCTTAAACACAGAGGAATTTGTCCACTATATTTAACCTAGTTGTGTAGTGAAATACACACACTAGTGAATTGAGCACAAGTATCAGGAGCGGTGGGCAGCTTTGTATACGACTTCAGGGGAGCAGTTGGGGGGCACTTCAGCAATAGTACTTGGTGGGACCGGGAATCAAACCAGGAACCTACAGATTATAATTATTTTAAAGTATTCAAGTTTCAAACATAAGGCCATATACCAAACATCTTGAACTCAAAACGGAGTCATGCAACAAGACAATGATTCCAATCAGACCATGAAATCTTCAACCAAATGGCTGAACAAAAACATTAATGAAGATTTTGTCAGGTCCAGTCTAGTCCAAACCGCAACCCATTTAAAATGCTGTGGGAAATGCAAAAATTCAGACAATTTAAAAGTTGTATTTATCTAATTACTGGGTATTTACTTGGGGACTATATGTTTTATTGTCCTGATATGTTAATTCAAAGAGAAAGTTTGATGCATATTGACTCAACAAAGCCTATTTGTTTGCAACAATCCAACACAGTTACATAACAGATGCGATGATAATGGATCTATACTTTAATATAGGCTAAATTGTCCTTTAAAACAAGATTGTCCAAACTACAATAGTCTCTAGTTTTTTTTTGTGCACAAGAACATTTATTTTTTCAAAAAACATAGATTGCTTTTTTTTTTTTTTGAATAAAACCTCATATGGAACACCCTTTCTTATAAAGAATGTACTTTGGAAAATCTTATCATGCACTAATCTTATTCATCATTACCTATACAATACATTTACATTTAGTCATTTGGCAGATACTTCAATCCGAAGCAACTTACGAATAAGAGAACCAGATACACTGTAGTATTATTTACAGACTACTATACAATCTAGCATTAATACTTAGATTTACCCTACAGGGTTTTTCTTAATACAAACAACATTGTCCTCCTTCAAAGTTGGCTTAAGTCTTCTGGTATCATCCAGGATACTTCCTTTATTATTCTTCCAACATATTTACAAGCATTTTTGTGCCTTTAATTAAAATTCAGAACAATTTGGCTGCTGAAAGCATAAAAAATAAACTTTTTAATTCTGATATAATGACCAAAAATGAATGATCTATGTGAAACAACTACTATGAATCCACCCATTTTGCAAACTTCTAGCCATGTTCTGCTCCTTGCAACCCTTCAGTCTCTTTTTTTCCTGGTTTAGAGCCTAATGAACCCATCAATGTTTTACATTATTAGAAAACCTAATCGGAATTCATTTATTGATTTTTAAAAGTAAACAGAGTTAATTCTTCTTGTGGGGAACTTAAAATGGGTTCAAAAACTAGATAACAGCAGCGACATTGTTAATAAAGTTGAGTTGTCCCACCTTCTAGTTACTAAAAGTATCTTTTTATAACTCACAACTCAGCAATTTCTGTGTGAAGATTTAGATAGCACTGACTTTAAAAGGTTCAGAATTCCTACATACACAGTTATTAATCAAAGGCTGTCAGAGTTTTCAGTTTGCTGTACACAGCAAGTGTGTGTGTTTGTGCGTGTGCATGTGTGTGTGTGCGTGCGTGTGTGTGTGTGTGTGTGTGTGTGCGTGCATGCGTGCGTGTGTGCGTGCATGCGTGCGTGTGTGTGTGCGCGTGTGTAAACAAGCAAACAGATTGTCTCACCTGCACCATCTGGAGTAGGACTGGGTATGTGAACATGCTGATGCACGGCAGGAGGCTGAGAGTGAGCCATGCCTTGACAAAGACTTAGTCTCATTACTTATCAATGACTTTGTCACCATGAATCTTAAAAACTGTATGGAAAGTTGGCACACATTCTCACAGCAAAAGAGCAACTGCTGCACACTGGAAATAGGAGAATAGAATATCTTAAGCCTTCTCTCTCTCTCTCTTGCTCTCTTTCTCTCTCTCTCTTACATGTATATGTATAAATTGAATGCTGCTTTATTATACAAGGACAGCAAGAAAGTGATCACGAGCATGCCGAAGCATTTACTTGTGAATTTATTCTTTCTGTCCATTCTAATGACTAATTTCATCATCCATATTCACCCTTAGTTTATTCATCATATTCCATACCTAATCAAGGCAATCATTTATTAGGGAAATCACATGCAGACAAACACAGCGTGCAATTTCAGTCTAAATGCTGATCATTTATAGCACTGAGGACCGCAGAGCATCAAAGCACAGTGCAGAACCATGTTGTCCAGCCTATACAAACTACTTCTTAAAACTTCTCAAATACTCCCCACTGTCTCATATCGCTGTGGATTTTTTATTTAATGTTCTACAAAACAACTGAAAATATTGCAAAAATACACAAGAGCTTTCAGTACTTACAGCAAAGGTGCCCCATTACGAGATGCCCTTGTGATGACCCAACAGCATTCTAGCATTTCATTAAATAACAGTATGATGCCAATGAAGCCTTGGGACATGAAGAGTTTTAGTACAAAGTCTTAAAAACACACAAACAAACTTTGACTCTGGCTTCCTTTACAGTCAGGAGCATCTATCTTCATAAACTCTTCAGCTTGTGTTATCCTTGATGAGAAGACACACTCCAAAAAGATAGATATCTCTGTGCTAGTATACTGTTATAAAGCATCCGTTGCATGCCACCATCAATCTATGAGTCAGCTTATCTGTATAAGGGAGCAGCACCAGTTTATTTTTCTTTGTTGCATACCCATTGACAGTGATAGATTTTATTGCCCACTTAAAAAATAATAACAATGTTGTTGTTTTTTTTGTTTTGGCTGAAAAAGATTACAGAAAGTCTGTGTGGTGTGGTATTTACATTTAATGCTTGCTCAGTTTATTTTCTCTAGTTAACTTTTATGTGGTTCCTTGGGCATTGTGGAAATCATCATTTAACCCTTGTGTTGTTGTGCTGTCCAAAAACAAAAAAAAAAACTCACTGTCACTAAATCATAAATATGGCACTTCATGGGTGAATGCAGTCCTTTCGCATAAGAAATAAATACAAGTCAGCTGAATATTAATCTTTGATGTGAAAGTTTAGATTTACCATATAGATATTTGAAGTTTACTGTTACACAAAAAAAAATCATTAATAACAAATCGCTCTGTATATGTAAAGACCACAGAGGTTTTGATAAGCTGTTTTGAAATACCACTGTAAAAAAACTGAATTTAGTCATTTTTTTCTGTTAATTTGCAATTATGGTGGGTCATTTTTAACCCAAATTTGGCTCTCACCACAATACAACAATACAATCCTACAAGACATTTTAGTTGATGCTAGTGCAATTGGAAATTCTAAATCATCCCTTAATTTCACTTTGTAAATGTTTTGGGTTCCATGTCTGTCCTGCAATGGCCTGTCCAGATTTTTTCCCTAACTGTTCCCCTGTGGTCCTGGTTTAATAAAAGAAGCTGAAAAATGAAATAAGTCAAGAAGTTCCTGCAGAAATGTGTTCAAAGCAGAAAGAAAAAAGAATAACAGTTCAATAAAGAACAGACATATAATTCATTAGGTTCGACACCACAGATTAATGTTCTCAGTGCTTGATCATTTAGGAGATCATTTAGGAAATCTCTAAGAGTTTGTTCTGAAAATGTGAATCCTTGATGATGTAGGGTGTGATGCGTGCAGTTATATAAAACCCAGCAGTGTCATCTCTGCCTGACCACAAACCGTTGCCTCTGCATTAGCATTAAATTTAATAAGAGTGGCACAACTTTGCCAGCTCATTTCCCCATTCACTCTGTGCCAGCATGCTCAATGAAGGTAAATGAACTAATTATCTTGCCCAGATTTCATGTTCAGGAGCAGGCAAAAGTTGCAAACAGATTGCAAACAGGCCTAAGAGAACGAGTAGCAACTCTATAATCACACGCATGCACGCAGGCAGATACACAGACACAGAGACACAGAGAGAGCAAACAATTTGATTGGGTCTACAGTTATGAGATTCTATGCTGCAATGCTGTTATTTACTCAGTGGCAAAAAAAGGCTAGGTTTTTTCTTAAATGTTGGTTTGGGGTGATGAGCTCTTTCAAAACAAACATGCTAATAACGCCAGTTTTCCTGACCATATGCTCTTTGTCAACGGGACAGGTGTCCCCTAGCAAACACTTGTGAAAAGCGTGACTTCTCTCTTCATGCCTTTCTTTATTCTTAATTAATTTTTATTTGATTAGGCATCCCTCATTCTGTTCTCGGTCTGGTGTTCAGTGGTCCGTGTAGCTCATCATCCACAGAGTCCGTCTGCCTTTTTCAAACTTGTTTATTTACAGAGCAGAATCCCCCGGTGTTAGATTAACACATATAGGTGTTGAATTAACACCTACATGGTTCAGCTGAACACAAATATACAGTAATGCAATGCCCTTCAGGCTGGAAGATGTGTGTCATATATTGAGAGTCAGGAGATCAAGTTGTGCATGTGATGGTTAATTGTGCTAGTATGTTAACATACACATTGATTATAGTGTTGAGATTATATTTGGTGCACTGTAAGCAGCACACTTGGCAGTTGACTAAATTGATCTCAGTAAAAGTCCCAATGCCTCTAGAAGACACGCACACACTTTCACCAGGCTCTCTGTTAGAAAACTATTTCCAGCCAAAGTGTCCAATTATCAGACTCACTCAGCTGACTCTTCACACATGGAGAGCCACACAGTGAGTCCGCTGCTCCAAGATATTTGTTCGTTTCCCTCCTTTTTTCACATTGGGGATACAGTGTGAACAGAGCCAATGGGAAAAAATGTGAAACAAAGAAAAATGGGCAAAATTAAGAGCGACTAGAGGAACACCATTTTGCATAATGTGGCTGTTGACCCCCCTCCTATTTCAAATTTCACATTTAATTAGTGCTTTAGACTGCCAGTCTGAGAGAGGTGTGTGTGAGTGTGCGTGTGCACACGTGTGTGTATGATTTTGAAAGATAAGGGGTGTGTGTATGAGTGGAGGGAGGGCGCTTAAATCCCTGGCTTACTCATTTTTCTCTCTAGAGACTGTTATATGACAAATAAGATTAATGAAGTCCCCCTTCAAAAGACCCCAGTCCAGCACACACATAGGTGACTTTCTCAGTAGTTACCCACAAAGCACATACAGGGGCACATACTGAGTGCATAGGAGACAACAGGATGTCAGTGGCATATACAAGCTGTGTCCTACAGTATGTAGGATGAAGGAGAATTTACAGTCTATTCCCTTTTGGCCAAATTAGCTAAACAGGAAGCCTATATTTATGAAGCACACAGAATTTCAGCAATTACAAATATGTTGAGCAAATGCAGAAGGAGTGGTGTGTATGTGTATTTACAAGAAGTTTTTATAAATCTTCTGGGGAGAAGACAAATTCTGGTGACTTGGTGGTTAGCATGTTTCTCTCTATACCGTGGGGATCCTGTTTTGAATCTCAATCTTTGTGGTGTTTCCATATTCTCTGTGTCCGTATGGGATTCTCTCGGTTCCTTCGGTTTCCTCCCACAGTCCAAAAAGATAGATTCAAGATGAACTGGGTGCTCTTATCTAAATTGCCCCTATATATTTTGTGTCTTTCCACAGATTTTTTTCACCCAGCACAATTAGTCCTTTCCACATGCCTATTGGTATGCAGACATATGTTTAAACATGTAATGGCGAAATATTAAATAATAGAATAGGACTAGCATGCAGCTAGTTAAGTAGCTATTGTCACCAACTGTTAAATAACATTTTTTAATAAAAAAAAAAGTAAAAGTCATTCTGGCATCTTTAGATATGCATTAGTCCAAATGTGTCTGATTTGAAATAAGCCTGTAATAGTTTTGATGACATGACTTTTTTTTACTGGAAGAAATGTGCACAGCTCAGTGAGACAATTGCATGTACAAAGCTACAAGTACACAAATGTGCATGCATCAACAAATTGGTGTGCTCCAAAGGTACTTGATAATTCTTATTCTGGAATACCAAACATTGTTGAGTTTGCTGTTGCAGCTGCGTAAAGAGGGCTATCATTACATACTTCTGTACAAATTGTTTATACATACATTCATTTATAGAGTGAATACCTTATCACAGACTAAAACAAACCTACTCCATGTTTTGCTCATTCACTTTTGAAAGTTAAAAGTATTGTAAACCATTTTATTTAAACTATTGTATGTTTATACTGAATTGTTAACGTAAGAAGGTATGCTAAGGCCTTTGGCGTCTGTTTTACTACTGCTGCAATAGCAACTTCCGCTGGTTAATTAAAGAAAAGCAAAAGAAGCATGACGGAGGAAGCACACTGCAGCTTGTATGAGGGTGGAAAACGTAGCAATTGGATATAAGGGTAATTACATTTACAGTTAGTCATTTAGCAGACGCTTTTATCCAAAGGGACTTATAAATGAGAACACCACAACTCAGTAGTTTAGGAAAAAAACAGCTACACTGTAGGACCATCATCCCTGTGCATTACTCGATCTGGCTTTTTTCTTATTTAGCACGTGTCTATGGAGAAAGGTGTGTTTCTTGAAAATGCTGAGTAACTTAGACTTACAGATGGTGTTGGGAAGATCGTTCCACTATTTATCAGCGGTTAATAAAATGTGGTGATAATTATTACATCGGTGACTTGGAATCACCAGGTGACATTCATCATTAGATCGCAGTGAACAAGTCACAGTGTATTTAGTTAACATGGATTGAAGGTAAGTGGGAGCAGATCCAGAGTCAGTACAATGTACTGAATGCAAGCAGCTATAGGAAGCCAATGAAGCGAGATGAGTTATGGAGTGACATGAGTTCACTTTGGTTGGTTGAACACTAGTCGTGCTGTGGAGTTTTAAACTAATTGCAGTGGCCTGAGTCAGTTGGCAAGATTGTGGAGCACAGTGCACAGTTAATTAATTTAGAGTGTCGGGTCATGATAAATTGATGGTTTGGCTGGGATTATAAGTAACTCAGTTTTTGTCAGACTAGCCAGTACACCAGGAGACACAGAGGGGGCCTTAAGAGAGAACATCCACCGCCTTTTTATAGGCATACCCATGCGTTGTAGGGAGGTCATAAGGGCACGTGGAGGCCACACAACCACTCATTTGAGTCTCATTTGAACTTGTCTCGAGGATTTTCCACTGAAGTTGGATCATTTGATTTTCCACTTTGATTTTGAGTATGATTCCAAATCCAGACCTCCATGGGATAATCATTTTTATTTGTTCTTAACTCACTTCACTATCTGCTAATTAAAGATTTTCAACTGAAATATTTAATTCATTAAGATGTACTATGGGTTATTTTAGTGTTCCTTTTATTTTTTATGAAGTGTAAAAATGCAATATTAAATGAAAATCCCTGACAAAAGACTTCCACACACACTCACAAACATACTTGGTTGGCTGCAATCATTTTAAAAAGAAGTACTAGTAGACCTGGGTGTAAAAGACCTTTCTGTTACCAATGCTGGGCAGTAGAGGGTTAAGTGTTATGAGCTGATCAATCACTGGTAATTTTTTTTATTCGAACTGAGAAATTCCCAAGCTTACTATAAAGAAAATGGTGTGTTTAAGTGTGTGAGCTTGTGTGTGCGCATGTGTGTAATAATGCCATCACTGATCCTATGTGATTCTGGCACTCCCCTGACTCCCCACCTTTCCCAGTGCAGAAGGATGTAACTGTTGATCAGTTCTGACACATCATTGTTCGAGTGTTGGCAAGAGGAAATGATACCTTAGTCCTCACATTTTTATCTCCCACTAAAACAGAATTTCTGAGGTGTTCAATATGTTATGCTTCCTCCGAGAGTGATGTCAAGTGTCTATAGAAATGCAATTTCACTGATTCAAGGCAATTACCGTGGAGGAGGTTCAGATCATCTTTTTTCATAAGTATGAAGACAGTACAGAGAAACAGATGGCCGCAAGTCCTTGTCAGGAAAAGAACTTAAGGTGAAGTTAAACTCTCAGGATCCCTGGTACTGTCAGACAATGACTTCCAGGCTTTTAAATCACTAAGCAGGGGCAATCATAATTACCCTATGTTGCATAAATTATTTTCAGTCTGCTTACAAATCGCAAAAAAAAAAAAAATCAATGAAATTCAATGCATATTACTTTACTGCCCGTGTAAGCATTTGTTTTAATTACTAATAATGATTTTATTCTTTAGTAAACACATCTTATTAGGCTCCATAGAATTCACAAATTACTTCAATGGACAAGTAGTATCAACAACTGAATTTCCATTTAAATCTTTACTGTTAAACATATTGTATACATATTGTGTGTATAAAATATAACATATTCGGGCATATTCTCAAACATGTCTCCTGTCTATAATTCTCATACTTTAGAATTATTTTCTCTCATATTTATCACCGTATTTAAATAACTGAATAATAATGGTAGAAACACTGTACTTTTGCCCTTCTTGTTAGATGCTAACTGTATTTCATTACATTATACCTGTACTCTGTATCTCTTAATCTCATAAAAACATGAGATTATGGAACTGGCTTCTTTTGCTATTGTACAGTCATTGAACAGTTGGAACAGAAATGGACTTCCCTAAATTGTTTTTACGATGTAAGATATACAGTTGTCCAAAATGCATTGCTAGGTGATTGATTTTACATAAATGTGGTAATCAGACTATATAAACCATCAGAATTTGATTATAAAGAGCTGTGTCCTGATACTTCTGTGATCAAAAGACTGACTGATAATGATGTGCAAAGGTTTAAACTTGGGATAATTCTGTTTCCTACTTGAATAGTGTTTTAAATTTAGGGTAAGACTTAATCTTTTCAATATACAGTAAACATTAGATTTATTGGATCATCGTAGCACTTTATAATTGTAGTTTATTTTAACTAAGTAATCAAATGTGCATTCAGCTTATTTACTTTGCAAAAGTCTTTAAGAAGTTACACGCTCTTTCTTGTCTACCTTGCTGGTTGCATGTATTATCCAGCATCGGAAAGATGCCCGCTGCCCAGTTTGGCTTTTTATTTCGCTTTTCATTTCTCCTGCATCCCTGCTTTCCAGCTTGACATTACACAGGAATACAAGCTATCCACCAGCCTCTATCTATAAACCACACACACAGCTCTAATAATACTGTACACAGCAAAATTATCATTGAGAGTGCTGAATTAACTTATACAATTCTATGTGTCGAGCTGAGTATACTGTAAGTGTTAACATGAGGTAATGCAGTGTCAGCACTGCAAACAAACTTCTTGCCTGAAAATGTGCACAGTTCTTTTTGAAATAAAATGGTTTAGCATATATCGATGATGTAGATGCAGGTATTTTTACAGTATAACTTTAAAATTAAAACTAGTTTTTTTCTTTCTTTATAAACTTAATCTAATGCATACAGCTGAATGTACAGGGGTTGGACAATGAAACTGAAACGCCTTTTATTTTAGTGTGGGAGGTTTTGTGGCTAAATTGGAGCAGCCTGGTGGCCAATCTTTATTAATTGCACATTGCACCAGTAAGAGCAAAGTGTGAAGGTTCAATTAGCAGGGTAAGAGCACAGTTTTGCTCAAAA
>JAOUQT010000042.1:16433511-16448352 GCA_025769995.1 Xyliphius kryptos | reverse complement strand
TTGTATGTGTCATTCCCAAGACGAATTGACGCTGTATTGGCCGCAAATGGAGGCCCTACACCATACTAATAAATTATGGTCTAAAACCAGGTGTTTCAGTTTCATTGTCTAACCCCTGTAATTATCACTAATGATGGAGGAAGACTGGCTACACATCCTGCATTCTACACACTGCCACAGCTGAATGTGTGACGTGATATCACGTAACTTTATTTAAACTCTGCGATATCAAATGATAATAAATGGGCGTTCTCTTTTTGTCAGATCCTGTAAGCAGATGAAAACTAAAAACCGTTTTGCCCTGTACTCTATAACGTTGGTGAATGTGTGTTTTATATTGTCTCAGTGTGAGTGTGAATAATATCAAAAATAAGAAACTTTGCTTCGGTTGAGGATTTCTTTCCGTAGCAGTCGTATCTAACGGCGCCAGATAAAATGTTAAAATAAGCAGCGTCTCACCAAACATATTCCGCAGCCTTCATGTAGATGGTATCTGTGTCAGGTACAAAGGAAAGTATCTGAACCTTGTGGTATGCCAGCTACAGCTAAGCATAGACAAGATCTATAAGTTTTCAACCTGTAATGGTTTCAGTCTTCTGCCTTCGAACCCTACACTTGCAACCAAACCCTGAATTTTGACCCCATTGTCATCAGTACGGAAACCAATTTTCTGGTATAACAAATTTTCTGGTATGACACATCAAACTGTGTAGCAGGGACCAAAATTACCCCATAAAAGTTGAAGTTACTCCACACCCTAAATCGTCATGGTGCCTGAAACCACACCCCAAGCATACTGCACATGTTTTATTTGGGGATGTATTTCAGACAGAATGTTGATTTGGGATGTTCAGACATTATGATGATTTGGGGTGTGGGTTCAGGCAGTAATATGATTTGGGATATTTAGACATTATGATGATTTGGGGTGTGGGTTCAGGCAGTAATATGATTTGGGGTGTTCAGACATTGTGATGATTTGGGGTGTGGGTTCAGGCAGTAAAATGATTTGGGGTGTTCAGACATTATGATGATTTGGGGTGTGGGTTTAGTTTCAAGCAGTAAATTGGTTTGCGGTGGGTACAATATATATGATAATTCTGTTTATGATGCACCTTCCAGACAGCAGAATGATGAAGACTGAAGAAGAGGAAGAGAGGGTGAGCATGGCAGAAAAAGAGTTGCAAATGTGGGTTCGGGAACAGGTGGAGAAGAACGAGCAGCTGGTGCAGAGGCAGGCACAATTGGTGCAGTTGGAAACCTGGGTGAAGAAGAAAGAGAGTGAGGCAGCAAATTCACAGTTGCTGTACAATAATGCATGCCAGTAAGTATCTTCATCTTGGGTGAATTTAAACTTTAACTGTATTTGAACGGGGAACTAGAAACTAGAGATCGTCAATGCGAGTGACTTGCTGTGGCGACCCCTGGTGGCAGGGAAAACCCGCAAGAAAAAAATATTTTATACATTTTAAAGCAAACATTTGTCACTTTATCATGGGGTATTATTGCTAATAAAAAAAGTTATTCGAGATGAGTGAGGGGGTTAAGTTAGAATTAGAATTGAACCATCTGCAATATTCTGGTATGATAAATACTTTCCTGATATCAAACCCCAAACTCTAGATGTTTAAACTATGACTTAATCCACGAGCTTAAAAAATGAACACGTGAAAAATGATTTGCACTTATATTTTTTTATTTGCCTTTGAGCTTTCTGGGCCATCTGGAAGTATCTTGTTAAAAACAAATAATCAGATTTTTAGTTTATTTTAGCATTGAACAGAAGAATTATCTCAGTGACACTTTAAATGCAGTTTCTAGGTTAAAGTTTTAGGATCTGGGCGTCTTTCCGTCCTGCTTCGAGCGTGTATGATCCCAGTCATTGTTTATAAATGAAACTTTTACAGTGATAAAAATGAAACTAGGAATGTGATCTGCCTGTAAGTTGGCATGACTGGTCTGAGTACCCTAGTCAGCTTCTTGTTTCTAGCTTACAGCTACAACAGTCAAAACTAAAATTCTGCTGTAATGTAGCCGTCCAGCTGCTCAATAGCGATAAAAGTAAAAAAGTACGCTTACATTTCTATAAAGATTCTTCATGATGATGTTACATTTTAAAAAGAGTACTATAAATAAAATTGAACTGAATTGCTCAAGTTGAAGCTTAGAATTGAACAAGCACACGTCCTTTTAAAAATGACAGACGGGTAAAGTTTTCGCAATGTTGATGGCTCAAAGCATGTAGCAGGACATATGCACATTAATCGGGTTATATAGCGGTGGAAGAAGAAAAAATTGGGTAAGAAGGGTTTTATAGTGATCTCACAGTGTTGGCTTTGTCCTGTAACTATCTCCAGATCTGTGATGTAAAATTTGTTGAATAAGTACACAGGTTGTTGCTGAATACTAGGGTCTGAATACTGGAAGCCTTCTTCATAACTCTAGAATATCACATGTCTGGACTTTTCACCTGAATCCATTTTATTTGTCATCAGTTCAGTCAACGAATGCGAGACTATGATAAAGAGTTTATATGGAATGCTGGGAATGGAGTATCGAGACACCGACTCTGAGGAAGAAGAAGCATTACAGACTATAGAACTAAAGGTTCCTAATCTTAATTGTGGTAATGGAAATAATGAGGCAGTCACCATTGATACGGCCGGTAAGGAATTATTAATTTACATTTGATTAAGAGTATAATGAAATTAACAACGTGAGTATACACTTATTACTCTGATTTTGGATTGTGTCCCCATTTTTAAATAGCAGTGAAAGAGGAACCGAAGGTGAGCAGCTGTTCATATTCTAAAATATACTTTTATAATAATCCTTTCATAAAACTGATTTCTCTCCATTTCACAACACTTCCTTAGGAAATTGAGCTGTCAGCATGCGTAGAGCCTTCAGATATTTCTGTGCCAATGTTCGATTTAAAGGTGAAAAAAATTGAGCCGGAAGATGCACCAATAATAAACGTCACGCCAAAGTTACCATCAGCATCAAGACCTTTACCAGTTACCACTCCAACACCCTGCAATTTGCCCCCTCGGACTTCAGCACTTGAAACGGAACGTTTTCTGTCTGTTTCATCGGACACATCTAAACCCATGACAGAAACCAATGAAACTCCTTCAGTGACCACCACATCCATGACAGACACACAAGCATCTAAAACACCCAATTCTACAAAACAGAATGTTGCAACTCCAGCGCAACAGGTAGCATCTTCCCCATTGCCTACGCACAAGCTGAAATCTGTTCCTACATCCACAAGTTCCAAACCAAACTCGATCAACAAAAACCCTGCTACTAAAGACCAAACCTCCACAATACCTAAGACCTTTCTGGTGACTCTCTCTCGGGTTCAGCCAGAGATCAAGCTGAAGGTCAACATGAGTGTTCTTGGGAGACGAAGGACGAAAACCTGGCACAAAGGCACAATATTAGACGTCAAAACAACAGGTAAGACCGCAGAGGTGACTAATAATAGCAGGAGGCACATAACATAACGCTTGTCTTGAAACTCTTGAAAGGAAATGACTTTTGAATGAAATCATTCTGATTAAAGAAAGATACAGGGGTTAGACAATGAAACTGAAACACCTGTCATTTTAGTGTAGGAGGTTTCAGATTGGACAAGCCTGGTGGCCAATCTTTATTAATTACACATTGCACCAGTAAGAGCAAAGTGTGAAGGTTCAATTAGCAGGGTAAGAGCACAGTTTTGCTTAAAATATTGCAATGCACACAACATTATGGGTGACTGTCAGGGTTCAAAAGATTGGTTTGATGAACATGAAAGTGACATTGAACATCTCCCATGGCCTGCACACTCACCAGGTCTAAATATTATTGAGCCACTTTGGGGTGTGTTTTGGAGGAGGGATTCAGGAAACATTTTCCTCCTCCAGCATCACATAGTGACCTGGCCACTATTTGGCAAGAAGAATGGCTTAATATCCCTCTGACCACTTTGCAGGACTTGTAGATGTCATTTCCAAAAAGAATTGTATTGGCCGCAAAAGGAGGCCCTACACCATACTAATAAATTATTGCGGTCTAAAACCAGGTTTCAGTTTCATTGCCCTACCTCTGTAATTATAATAATGTTAGAGTCCAGTGAGCTCCACATCACATTTGTATATTCCATTTTATATGATTGAATAGGATAAACACTCTATAAACTGACATTTCCACATACAAGAATCTTACAGAAATTATTGTATATGGTCTGTTGACGACCTTTCACTATCTTTAGCCCATTTAGCAGAGTGATTCTTGATTAACAATTAAAACCTTAATAGTATGATCAGTTTTGCATAAGAATATAGTAACTTAAAATGGTATATAACGTTGTAATCAGTCATTACAATATATGGTTTACTTTATTGTCAGGGGCTTTCAAATTAATAACTGAGTACAAAAGTGTCCTGATGTCCACAGCTTGGTAAAGCCCATAACATCCATTTTTGCAAATACAAAAATCTGTATCTGTACAAAATCAACAGCCTAAAGTATCAAGACATTCTTATTGTTCAAACCACAAGAGAGGGTACTTCAGCTTCAATATTAAAGTTTTGAAAGCAAGGAAAAGCAAGGTGCTCCAGGATTGTCCAGCCCTGTCAACGGACATGAACATTATTGAGCATGCCTGTGGAACGATAAAAGAGGAGGCTTGGAAGATAAAACCAAAAAAATCTTGATGAACTCTGGGAGCCCTGCAAGACTGCTTTCTTTACCATTTCAGATGACATCATCAAGAATTTATTTGAGTCATTGCCAAGACGTATGGATACAATCCTGTAAGCTCATGGAAGTCATTCATGATATTAATATTTTTTCCAAGGGACCATGAATTTATGTTTTAATGTTATTGCAGCATTAGAACATTATGTCTTTAGGCTTAATAATCATAATCCAGAGGTCTTGCCCTGCATACACAATAAGCCATTTTTAATTTCAATCAATCAACCACAAATCAAGTTATTATTTGTTCTTCCTACAACTTGGATAAGCAGCAAGACTTTTGTCAGGGGCTGTACAATATGTTGTGATGGTTTTAAATGAATTGACCGTTGTAGAGGATTACACAGAAAATAATGAATGAATGAATATTTATATATCTGAAAACATATTGAACATGGCTGAAAACATCAGCATTTATCTTCTCTATTACTTTAAGTACTGAATGATTTTTCTCTCACCAACTTACTTTGCATTTTTGGTTGGAGTCATTTTTAGAGACATAAAAAAAACTGTGTGGTATGCATGGAGAAACGTCACTGTTGCAAAACATGTCACAGGTTTGAATTAAATTATTACATCAAATAAAATTATTTTTTTAATATAAAGGTGTTCATTGTTCTCTGCTTTCTTGCTAGCAGGCAATTTTTATACATGATTGTCTTAATCACTGTTTATTCACAAATACAATCTATTATAGAAAATGGGTGTAAATCAGTCATGCTTTAAGGTTAATGATAACCAGTGGCCCTTAAAATACCGCTTAAATAGAGGAAACATATTTTAGTAAATGTCGGCAAATTCAAAGCACAACTTTAAGGCAGTTAAATGCTAATTGAGAAAATCAGTGGCTTTTAAAGACTGTGATTCAAATGAAAAAATCAAATCATAAATGCTAAATCAATTAGAATAACTTAGTTAGATATCCTAAACATCACTGTCTTTAGATATACATTCTGCAGCTGTATGACAGTTCATTAATCTTATTGTGGTTTATATTCTATTCATTTTTATTCATATAGTGCTTTTTTTACAGACGGCACGGTGGCTTAGTGGTTAGCACGTTCGCCTCTCAGCATTAGGGTTAGGGTTCGAATCCCGATCTGGGTGGAGTTTCCATGTTCTCCCTGTGTCTGCGTGGGTTTTCTCTCTGGGTTTTCCGGATTCCTCCCACAGTCCAAAAACATGGATTCCAGGTAAACGGAATGCTCTAAATTGCCCTGTATAGTGTGTGGATGTGTGAGTGAGTGTGTGACCAGCGATGGATTGGTACTCTGTCCTGGGTGTATCTGCCCAGAGCCCAAGATCTTCTCCCTGGAAAGGGCATGGGAAACCCCACCCTCACCCTAGTAGAGGAATAAATGGAAGATGATGGATGGATGGATGGATGGATGGATGGATGGATGGATGGATAGTGCTTTTTATAATATGAAATTGTCATAAGGTGGCTTCACAGAAATTGAAACATCAGCAAAACAAGGCATAGATGATATACAGACATTGTTTCACAACAAATAAGTCAGGCAGATAAGCAGTAAGCCAAAAAAAGATAAATTGTTATATACATGTGCAGATACAGCTCTGAAAATAACCAGATGATAGTTGCTTTATTCATTTGTCGGCCAGAAAAATCATCAGAATTACAATACAATTCCTATTTGACAATAATTTTTCAATTTTTTTTTTTATTTAAAGCAATGAAAAAAACCCTAAGTAACAGTAATTATTATTTAAGGTTAATTAAGTTTTGAGAGTGTGGCCCAGTGGCTTTGTGGTTAGCACGTTCACCTCTCAGCACTGGTGGTTCCCGGTTCGGATCCAGAGTTTTCATGTTCTCCGTGTCTGCGTGTTTCTCTGGGTTTTCCGGTTTGATGTAAAATAAATGCTCTAAATTGCGTGTGTTTGTGTGAGGGGCTTTGTGAGTAAGTGTGCCCAGCGATGGAGTCGCACACTTTCCTGTGTGTATTTGCCCAGCATCTGAGACTTTCTCCCCTGGATGGGCATTTGGAACCCTCTTGCGCTCCTAGAAAAGGATTAAGCGGAAGATAATGAATGAATTAGTTTTAAGATCAAATTTTATTAACAATCCATTTTCAAATTAACTTGACAAAATGTTAACATCCAAATCCTCTTTACATGGTACAAATATTTTTATTATTAAGTTCAGTAGAAACTTTTTACGTAAAAAATGTTTTTAAGTTATGCCATGTTTGAAACAAAGAGTTTTATACTATCCCAATTTGCAATTTCCTACAAATTATTTTTTAAATTTGCAGGTAACATTCTCTATGAACTTAATGTCAATTACAACAAAATACTTTTTTTTAATTGCATTTTAGCAATTTTAAGCAGGTGTATTAGTATTTCAAAAAATGTAACGAAAGCTTATGCAGTAGTTCACATGCTCTATCCATCTTTTTAAAATTACATATATACATCTATTAACATCCATTTTGTTGTGGACAGTTGAAATCGGAATTTTCTTCTCACAAGCTCCTCAATGGCATCATAAACTGCTAAGCATTTAATGAGAGAGTTGGCTGTTCATGCTGTCTAATGATCCAGAAGACATGAAAGACATCTGTTTAATTTCTTACATCAATGTTTCAACAGATGACACTTAATGCAAATTCTTTTGTTCCCCACGTATCGGTTTCAGGCGTCAAGGAAGTGTTCAAGAATAAATGGATGTGTAATCTATTAGAGGGGTCACAACTAAAAAATCATCTTGTGGCTGTAGTAAAAAAGAACACTTCATATTTCAAATATTTAAATGTAAGAATATGAGTTAAATATTTAAATATACATCCAAAGGTAGATTGTTGGTTGTGTAAAACATGAACTGTTATTCTTAGAAACTACTTACAGAGTCAATATTTAGATGTGCCTGCTGCTTCCTATTTGTGTTGTGAATACAGAAAACACTGTGCAAAACTGTTTTACAAACAGCTATCTGTCACACAGCAGCTGTTTTCTTTCCCCTGTTACAGATGCGCAGTACTTCAGTCTTTGTTCGCACCTGCAGACTCCCATAGTGTACTTTTTTATTTTCTTTACATATTCTGTTTATAAGCTGAGATATGTTCTGCTTATTATAGTATATAGATTGAAGTCAATCTTTGTTTTTTTTATTAGTAGCCAGTTCAGATGTATGGGTTTTTTTTTTTTTTCACTTTGATCAGTTTGCCATGTTCTGCCCGTGTATGCATGGGTATCTCCCAGTTCTCCGATTTCCTCCCACAGTCCAAAAACATGGATTCCAGGCAAATTGAATGCTCTAAATTGCACTGTAAAGTGTGTGTGTGACTGTGTGAGTGAGTGTGTACCCAGCGATGGATTGGCACCCTGTCCTGGGTGTATCTGCCCAGTGCCCGGGAAGTTCTCCCCTGGATGGGCATGGGGGACCCCACCGCGACCCTAGTGGAGGGATAAGCAGAAGATAATGGATGGATGTCATTTGCCAATTACACCATTGTTACTTCTATTTTTTTATTTTTACTCGGTTTCTTTCTATCCAGGACCCACTCTGACATAATAATTCTCCAGCGGATTTCAGCATTTGTTTGCACTGATGTCGCGCGTGCACCTTCTTATTTAACATAGTTACCAACTTTCTTATGTAACGTAGTTATTCTTATGCTGTTTTTTTTTTGCACCCAGCATTCTGTCGCTTGTTAAAATTCAACATTGAGTGTCTATATTCTCCTGCTTAGGCAGTTTGCCCTGGTCTTACCTTTGACTCAGTAGTTCAGAAATGTTTGTGGATACATGTATCTGTATTTAGCTAAGAGTACATAAATACTTATTTTGCTGTGATTTTCTTTTTTAATTGTATTAATAATGTTTAGATTAGATGACCATGGGAATACCTTTTGATTGCATTTATTGAGGTAGTTATTATGGACTTGATTTTAGAATCAGTATTCTGTTGTAGAAGCCATTGTTTTTCTAGTTATGTTTTTAAAAATTTGCGTCACCTGTCATTTCTTTTTTAAAATGGTGAACATGCTATAAGACTCATCATATCTCATTATCTTCCACTTAATCCTCTACTAGGTTTGTGGAAGGACACAGACGGACAGATTGTTTCAGGTGCTGTGCAGATACACCCAGGACAGGGCGCCAATCTATCGCTGGGCACACACTCATTCACATTGACACACACAATAGGTGCAATTCAGAAAGGGGCAAAATTACCTTGAATCCATGTTTTTTAACCATGGGAGAGAACCAGGGTACACCAAGAAAAAACCCACGCCGACACGAACAGAACAAGGAAGTCCACCCAGATTGGGATTCGAACCAGGATCCTCAGCAATGAGAAGTGAACATGCTAACCACTAATCCACTGGCTATAAGAATAAGAAACTAATTTACTCTGACACAATGATAAAAAGGTGGCTTGATGTTAAGCACGTCCGCATCTCAGCGCTGGGGATTCCCGGTTTGAATCTCGATCTGAGTTGCCATGTTCCCCCCATGTCTGCGTGGGTTTTCTTAGGGTTCTCCGGTTTCCTTCCACAGTCCAAAAACATGGATTCCAGGTATCCTGAATGCTCTAAATTGCCATGTATAGTGTGTGCTTGAAAGTGTGAGTGAGTGTGCCCAGTGATAGATTGTATCTGCCCAGCACCCGAGATGTTCTCCCCTGGATGGGCATGGGAAACCCCACCACGACCCTAGTAGAATGGATGGATGGATGGATGGATGGATGGATGGATGGATGGATGGACAGTGATAAAAGTTATCTAAGCTCAAATCTTCAGGGGACCTTAATGTGCTCCTTTTTGTTGTTCTAAAATACTTTGAAAATGTTTTCTCTTACACTTTATGCCTTTTGGAGCTCAATTCATCTACTACTTACTAAACTGTTTACAATCATGTGTAATAAAATGTATCTACATGTACCTTAAAAAGGAAATCCACAGCAGATTAAAAATCAAGTTGTCTTTATTATATCAATATTTAATATACAGTCCTCTCTTCAAATAAAGAGTGCTTATCAGAGCCATCAGTCTTCATCATTACCTGTGTGGTGACATGGAAACTTGTGCCATATCCTTCTCATCATCTTCAGGAACTATAAAATTCGGGTGGAATCTCAGAGAAACATGACGCTTTACCCTGCATGGGAAAACAAGGACATTAGACAAAGAGATGAGGGAGAACATCAATAAATCATTTTGGCGCGCCGTCGTTCCCGGGAGGTTTCGGGTGGATTACATTAAGCGTTTCTTGCCCACCTGATCGGAGCGCATATAAAGCGCACTGTGCTGATCCTGCGCGCACATGCAGCCGAGGAGGAGGAGGAGGGACGAGGAGGAAGCGGGCACCCCACATTTCCACCTCCTGTCAGCGACACCTCGGGGAAATGATTTACTTTTGCAAAGCGCAGAGTGTGTGATTGTATTCTCTTAAAGGAAAGAGAGTTCCGTTAGCGCAGCGCGCACCGACGCACAGACGAGCTGCACCCGACCGACCGACCGCGGCGCACTCCGCATCACTGTGGGATCGTGGACTGTTCGCCTCCTCTGTTTGGTGTCTGTCCTGGATATTAAGGCAGTGCGAGCATAGAGGACGGGTTGGTGTGGTGTGCGTTCCAAACATGCCAAGGTCCTTCCTGGTGAAGAAGGTGAAGCTCGATGATTTCTCCTGCACAGAACTGGAAAGCGCTTACGGCAGGTCGAGGTCTGACCTGAACCTGCGGATCCACCACAAAGGTAAGCTCAAAGCCTCCAAATGCTCTACAAACTGATCTTCTCTGTGGTCGTGGTCTCATCATCGCTCTGTGCGTTAGACATCAGAAGCCGTCGTTACAGTCCATTATTTCCAAAGTTGTTACAGCATAAAAGTATAACTATATCCAGCTAATGAATCTGCCTGCTTAACTGAACGACTTTTGATTCTTCGAGCATATGGCTCCTCAATCGTAAAGAGAAGTACCGAACCCATCAGCATCCTCATCCATGCGACGATGCAAACTTTGTTTCAGGGTGAGGAGAACCCTCTGATTCCTGGAGAATGTTTAAAATTGGAAGGTTCGGCCGTTTATTTCAGCCCCCAAACTTAGCTTTCCATACAGATAGAGTTGTTTCGGTAGTTTAGCACAATGGCACGATGCTACACAAATGGTCCAAATGACTCGTTTGCAGCATCGATGGCTAAATTGTTCGTTTCTAAAGTGCGTTATGGTAGTCGTTTTTGATTTACTGCTTTGGATCTGCTCTGATTCTCACAGAAAGTATCAGCGCTGCTTCCAGCATCCTGCAGTGTGTGCTTCCAGCACGCCAGGGCTGTGAGGATGCTCAATGACGGAGGTACCGGATGATTAACTTGATGGTGTGCAAGCCTTAGGCGGGAGCCTGGAATGAAGCACAGCACCTTAAATAGTCAGATGTTTAAATAACTTTGTTTTATTGTCGATCTTGTTTCAAAAATTTGGACCTTGTTTGGGCAGGGTGCAGTATCGTTTAATAATGTGACCAAAAAAGCACTTTAAGTCCCTTCGTATTTCAGAAACTTCTCAAGTCACAGCCACTGGCACTTGCTATAAATAAAAGAACAATACATTCAAATACATTTTAAAATGGCTGTCAGATCGGGTTATGATTAGGTTTCATACTACAGTGGAGCTGTTTTTTAACTACTGATTTGTGTTGTTCTCTCATTTGAGATGAAAGCATCTGCTAATGGGATGGGTTTGGGTGGTGGCCCTAACTGGATATGTAGTGGCTACTGTTCTCTGTAGTCCCCTCTTTTTTGATTGTATAGATGGATTTATGTATAGATGGATATTTGTACAGATGGATAAGCGGATTGTTTCTCTCCGGTAGGGTACATTCGGGACTACATCGCCCCAGCTGTGTATGACGCAGAGAGTGACAGCGCAGTGAAGGTGCCCTCTCCGGAGCCGCTGTTCGATGGCGCGCACAGTGATTACCAGGCCGACAGTCCTCGTTCGGACACCACGGGAGGCTCGGTTAACGGCGACCTGTCACTCGGCGGCGGCTACACGGCGCACGCCTTCTTCATCACGGATGGTCGATCGCGGCGCAGAGCAGCTGTGGGGGCGCGCAGTTCGCCGCCTCACACGTGCACCGAGTGCGGCAAGTCGTACGCCACGTCGTCCAACCTGAGCCGCCACAAGCAGACGCACCGCAGCCTGGACAGCAAGATGGCCAAGAAGTGTCCGACGTGCGGCAAGGTGTACGTGTCCATGCCGGCCATGGCCATGCACGTCCTCACGCACGACCTGCGCCACAAGTGCAACGTGTGCGGCAAGGCGTTCAGCAGGCCGTGGCTGCTGCAGGGCCACATGCGCTCGCACACCGGGGAGAAGCCATTCGGCTGCGCGCACTGCGGGAAGGCCTTCGCCGACCGCTCGAACCTGCGCGCGCACATGCAGACGCACTCGGCCTTCAAACACTTTAAATGCGCGCGCTGCAGCAAGACGTTTGCGCTCAAGTCGTATCTGAACAAACACCACGAGTCCGCGTGTTTCAAGGGCTCCCTGTCGCCCCTCAAAGCGTGACCCCCCCCCTCCCCGGGCGTCCGGCGATGACTTTCACAGGCCGCTGTTATCCTCAGAAGATGGACCATGGCACGGTTTTGAGTTCTGCTGCGTTGAACACGAGGGAATACCGAGACTTCTGCTGCGAGCTCTCCAAGGTGCTGACTGTGCAGCCTGAAGAAAGCCTTGCCAGAGCGGTGTGGATCTAAATGAACACAAAAGACTTTAAAATGTATTTTACACAACACTGGATTTAATTATACAGCTGCAAATGTCCCTGAAGTATTCATTCATTCATCTCATTATCTTCTGCTTCATCCTCTACTGGGGTAAAGGGGGAGGAGGGGGTTCCCAATGTCCATCGGCCGCTGGGCAGATACACCCAGGACAGGGCGCCAAACTATCGCTGGGCACACTCACTCGAAACGGACACAGATTATATGGGGCAATTTTGAGCTGCCGATTTACTTTAAATCCATGCTTTTGGACTGTGGGAGGAAACCAGAGAACCCAGCGGAAACCCACAAGGACATGGGGAGGACGTGGAAACGCCACCCAGACTGAACCTGAATCCCCAGCGCAAAGAGGCAGACGTGCTAACCACTAGGCCACTGTGCCGACCCTAGAAGTATTTCAACTTTATTTATTTATTTATTTATTTATTTGTTTATTTATCTATTAATTGATTGAATAATTGATTTGTGCCAATAGACGTTTCGCTTTCTATGAAAGGATCCCTGTTACCATTCCTGGTACATTTATCCCTTTTACACTTTTATTTGGCAGTCTTATTAGCACACCAAAGCATTCCAATCAAGCAGGGCCCTGGTTCCCTAAAGCATCACCGCTGAAATAAAACCACCGAATGATAAGCATCGCATTAAACCACTTTTTTTCCAGATCAAAAGACTTTGGTGCTTTAGGGAACCTGCTCCCTAAATGATTCTGAAAGGATTTAATTTTAAAATTATAACTATGTAATGCATGCAAAACCGAATCTATGCCAGTATCATGAATCGTGACTTTGCCAAAATGTAGTATCAATCGGCAATATTTGGGAGTTCTCATAAGGAAACATACAGCAATAATCACGTAATGCATGGTATTTTTATCTATTGCCTATAGCAGCTTTTTTCAACAAAAAAAAATCAGGTATGTTTCGATCTCTTGATAATCAAGCATAAAAAATATACCACATCAGGGAAAATGCCAGTGTAAGTTAGTCGACAAGACTTAAAAATGATAGTATCAATGACTTTCTTTTGCTCTGCTGTTATGCACTGCCTGCCTCTAATTTAAACGTAGTTTTAGGATGTTGGCTTGAAGTGCTGTAACTCTGCTCCAAGCAGCTCAGAATCATTCTCAAAATCTCCGGAACACCACGTCTGTGAAAATAAAGGCTCTTTCACAGTTAATTCAAAGAGATGAGGACGATAGCCAGTGGCAGGGAAGATGAACATCTCCACAGCTGGTCTGTAATCTCCTTGCACAGCAGTTTTGGCTCTGATTAATATACAATTTCGGTATTTCTCCAGGCTCGGTGTCCCTCAGATTTGTGCTGAAAGCACTTCCTATTCTTGAAAAGTAGCACAAAACCTTAGATTCAGGTAGAGATGACTATAGTAGTTTGACCATAGTTTTTTAAATACCAATGAGAAATAATAAGCTCAGTAAAAATGATGTAGCCTAAATGTAAATATACATTAGAAAATGAAAGAAACTTTTTACTACACAGATCAATTTGATGACTCATAACCAGGAGATTTCTGAATGAAATATCACGTCCTGCGATATTTTTAAGCAAGTCTTCATCTATTGTAAAAGCACAAGGTACCAGGAATTTTGTGGCACTTCATAATAAAGATGAAGTAAACAGTCCCTAGTCTGTTTATTTTTTTTCCTAATTATTGCTGTTTACAGATGGAACATATATTTTTGTCATGACCTTATAGTTATTAGTAATGCAAATGCACACATACCTGATTCAGCAAGCGAGAATGAGTCTCTGTACCATTCTAGCAAAAGAAGTTTTGATTTCACACCATTTATTCAATCCTCTTTACCTTCCTTCTTTCCAATGTTTAACTTATTAGTAATGTATCAGTTCAGTTCTTCTGAGTTTTGAATTTTCTTTTGACGGTTGACATTAGTTCAGGTCAATAAAATCTATTCAGGTCATATAAAAACTACAAGCAGCCACGACAAACTTTTAATACTGTTCAAAAAATAAAGGGAACAATAAAATAACACATCCTAGATCACAGTTATTATATTTCAGTTAAAAATCTGAAAAAATTAGCAGATTGAATGCGTTGAGAAGAAAAGAACATAAAAATGATTAAAATGTAAATCAATATTATCCCATGGAGGTCTGGATTTGGAATTATACTCAAAACCAAAGTGGAAAATTAAATGACAGGCTGATTTAACTTCAGTGGAAATTTCTCAAGACAAGTTGAGAATGAGGCTCAGTAGTGTGTGTGGCCTCCACGTGCCTGTATGACCTCCCTACAACGCCTGGGCATGCTGCTGCTGAGGCGGTGAATGTTCTCTCCAACAGCCCCCTCCATGTCTCCTGGTGTACT
>JAOUQT010000042.1:16385247-16402455 GCA_025769995.1 Xyliphius kryptos | reverse complement strand
ACTTGTCTTGAGGAATTTCCACTGAAGTTGGATCAGCTGTCATTTGATTTTGAGTAGGATTCCAAATCCAGACCTCCATAGGATAATCATTTTAATTTACATTTTGATCATTTTTATGTTATTTTATCTACTAAACAAAGATTTTCAACATTGAGATCTAGGATGTGTTATTTTTTTGAGCAGTGTATATCACGCTTGTTGAATTTATACAATTATAATCTATTGTTCATTTACATAATGGCTCCCAAAACGCAACTTTAACTTATTTAATACGGGCAATATTATTTTTACAACAAGGATATTATTTTCTCAGATTAGGAATGAATCACTGGGTTCTAAGTGTTATTCAGTTTTCTACAATGACTTTTCACTGGCTAGCACCAGTCAGCTCGGATTCTATTCACACGACTGAAGAAAAATTCTGCTATCTCACTGACTGGAAAGAACACTACGGATGAAGGCTGCACATCCATGAATAGCTCACAGCTGTGATTTCAACATCCCACTCGATAACAATTCCTCCTCCACATTGTAAACGATGTGTTAACTGTCTGAGCTGCCCTCGTCCTCATTCTTTAGTTAATTAAGAAAGCAGCTGTTTGTATTTCAAAAAAAAGAAGTAAAGGCCCAGTTTATTTCTACTTAACGTCTTGTTAGCATTTCTTAATTCAGATTTTTTTTTCTGTTGTTCTTATAATGATATAAAGAGCCTCTCTTTACGAGGACTGTTAGGGAATACAAAATGTGACAAGAATCCTCCAGAGGAAGCCAAAGGACCAGGAGAGAAGAAAAGTCATTCGAGTGATGACATATAATGAATAATTCTTTACCATATAAACTGGTCTCTTGACAGGAAGGGTGTGAGTGAGGTACTTAGCACACTTAAAATTCAAAAGGGGTACGGTGTGAACACAAGAAATGATACTTGGAATGGGTGTAGTGTTATGCATACATCAGTACAGATAATCCTCTGAGGAGCTGGCTGAATAGCCGTCACCATCTGGACTGTTTTGGGCTGGTTTTGTTCCAGGAGCAGAGATTGAAAGAAAAGATTGCTTCCGCAATCACTAAAATCACACCGCATGGAGGAATGTATACGTGACGTGTCTTATTCTCAGCCTAGTTGCTTGCATATGCCCTGGAAAAAATCTCTTAGCTTTCTTACAGTAAGTGCTATATTGTTCTGTATTCACCACTAAAAGAAAAATCTTCTTTGTTCTGCTGCTTTGTTTGCAAGGCATTACTGGCAGGACATCACTTTTGTGCTTAGCAGTCAGCAACTGACACAGAGCAGCTCTTGGGTACCTCACCTGCCATTGCTGAGTGCTGCTGCGACTCCACTGGGAGAATGAGTGTGTGGGAGACCGTCAATTCCTCTCTCTGGGTTGTGTGTTCATGGCACTGGCGGTTAGGTTAGGGCATACGGGCAAAGGTCACACCCTGACTACAGCCTTCATTTACTCCACTCCTCTCACTGGAGGCTCAGCGTGAGCACGTAAACACTCTGTCTGTCTTCATGCTGTGCTGTCTCACACTCTCTTTATACCGCTCTTCAGTATACAACCTGTCCACCAGCTTGACAAGCCCTTAACAGGCCGGCCTTTCCGGACAGTGACAAATTGTAGAACCCAATCTCAAGGACTTCCACTTTTGTTCCATTTATTTGTGTTGTAAAGCCATACTAATAATGTTTAAATCATCAAATACATCAATAATACCTTTAAATCACAATACATTCATTATTTCTTTATGAGGGTCATGAGGGGGTCCCCCATGCCCATCCAGGGGAGAACGTCTCGAGCGCTGCGCAGATACATCCAGGACAGGGTGCCAATCCATCGTTGGGTACACACTTACTCACACATAATACATAGGCCAATTTAGAGCATTCAGTTGACCTTGACTCCATGTTTTTGGAATGTGGGAGGAAACCGGAGGAAACCCACGCAGACACGGGGAGAACATGCAAACTCCACCCAGTAAATAACAATAATTGTGCGTAAATTTGAAAATAAAATGCCTGGATATTGAGAAAAAGGAAATGTTTACAAAAACACCCGGATCTGTTTTAGCAATCTTTAGCGAGCCGTTAGGCCCGAAGCTTCATTTGGGACCTTGCGCGGCTTGAAATGCGCAAAAAAAATGTACTAATTTTACTAAGTTGTACTTCTAATACTCCTAAGTGGAAATTGTAGGCTTGTTGTTAAAGAACCAGCCTTGTATACACCAATCAGTGGGTCACTTTCCATCCCCTTTAAGAGCCTGACTTGATAAATGTACTATTTTAACGGTGTAGCTACCTGAACTTAAAGCGCTGGTCCATAATATTCTCCATTTTATTGTGAATCACGAATACACAGCGTAGAATACACATTGTAACTGTGTTGACAATTTACCGCAAAGATAGCAATGACAGTTGACGTCTGTCTAGGTCAGGCGCACAGTGCATGTTGGTAGATCGCAGTGGAACACTCCACATGTCATACTCTATAGAGACTTCCACCTGTTATGATGCTATTCCCCCCCTCCCGATGATTTGTATCTATTCACCATTTTTGCAATGAAACTGGCAGTGAGTTTTCATTGGTTAATAGTTCACAGCGTCTTCAGAATAGAGATAGATATTACATGCCATGCGTTAGCTTATGATTCCAGAATTTTTTGAATTAACCTACTTATGTGAATCAGCCTTTTCCCCCACATGAAGATAATAAAACCCTGCTCCCTGCTCACTGCTCTTAAACGATTGGTCCACCCTCACCGATGATCATTTGGAAGCCTGTCGGCATCAGCAGCTACTGTTCAGACACTTCCCACCTGGCTGACACCGAGTCATCAGAATAATAGTGTTTTTTCCGAGGGATTGCCTTGTATTGCTAATAAGATCAACATAATGAGTGTAAAAAGCTTTTAAAAAAGATGATTCCTCGTAAATTACAATGACCTGTCAACTAGAAAAAGTGGATATCAGTCCAAAAAAGTGTGGACACACCCACCTGGTCTAGGTTGTTCTCCTGTGTTTTCCGTTGCCAAGTTACCAATACACCAACAATTTAGCTAAACACACTTCATTTTGAGAATGTAGACATTTTCACAAGGACCATTGCTATTTAAACGATGCAGGCGAAGGCGTGCAAATAGACTGTTAAAAATACGAATGCATACACAAATTAATGAATGAATGACTCAAAAAGAAGACGAAAACTTTTTAGTGAAGCACCATCTACATGGATGCCAGGTGTCATAATGACAATCATAAAAATTCTAATTATGAAAATACAAATTCATTTCTTCACTCATGCATTTATTTTCTAATCCGCTTGTGTTAATTAGGATTGCAGAGGTAGCTGAAGCATATCCTGGTGCTTACTGGTTCAAAGTCAGGATGAATTAAACAGTAATAATAACAACTATTATTATTATTTGCCATTGAGACCATTAAAACCATTTTCATCAGAACATGTACACGGTTCCTCAGATTTTGTTTTGCATACCCAGTGTTCTTCAGATTTTATTATTACTCTTGTTAAAAGTAACAGAGATTAACGTGTTTTAGATTCTTTTTAATTTCACAGCATTTAAATAAAAAAAAAAAGGGATTGAGATCAATAGAGCTCAACAACATGAACTAAAATACAATAGTTACATGTCGAAATAAAAGGCAATTTGTTATATATTTCTTATATATGTTGTATATTTTTACATTCCCTAAGTATGAATTAGGGTTCTACGCCCAAATAATTTCAAACAGTCCAACCTAAACTGTGATCTCGCAGCTTTATACCACAGAGACTGACTATAGTATATAAAAACACAACCCAATCTACCAGGAATCACTGCTCTTAAAGTGATTTTTTGAAATGGTTTAATTAGGACAAGGGAAACAGGAATCTTAAATTTTGAAAACTGTAGATGATGACCACTGAGCTGGACAGGCAGCTGGTTGTTGAGGGATTTTGTCGATTTCTGCTGGTTTTATTGAAGCACTGCTAAGTCAGCTGTTCTTAACAATAAATTTCTAATTAATTTGAATTCTGCCCACCACCACAGTTAGTTAACATTAATGTTCAGTGCCACTTAATAAGGCAACAGCTAAATCCTGTAAATGTAAATGCCTCAGTTAATCTAACCACTCCGCTTCCACAATATTCTGGTTTTATTAAGCTTGCTGACATTGCTGGTCTCTGCTTCTCTATTAAGTGGATTATGCAAAATGTTGAGCCAATTTAAGAACTCTTGGACTAATAACTAGACCCAACTGGGTCACTAATTTAATTAGTATTTTAAAGACCTAATGGTGCACTAATATATTTTTTACGAGATCATCCTTGTTAAGTGTTACAGACCTTTGGAGGCAAATAAAAAGCTAATAGTTTTTAAGGCATAACAAATTGTGTGTTTGAAATGCGGCCCCTTTATTGGACAGATCCGTCACTTTAATGGCAGTATGGTTTATTTTAAGTTTGGATGAAGTGGATGAAGTTTTTAGCTTATGTATCTGAGGAAAAGGGGCTGGTAACACACTGTTGTAGGCTTGTGGTTAAGACCTAAAGGTCACTGGTTTGATTCCCAATCCCACCAAGTACTCTGGCTGTAGTGCCTTTGCACTTAAAACTAATTGCTCCCCAGGCACCATATACAGGGCTGTCCACCGCTGTGGGCACCTTCTCATTCAATGCATTTTTGTTTTATTTTTACGACATTGTAGATTCTCACTGAAGGCATCAAAACAATGAATAAACACATAAGGAGTTATGTACTTAACAAAAAAGGGGAAATAACTGAAAACGTTTTATATTCTAGTGTCTTTAAAATAGCCACCCTTTGTTCTGATTACTGCTTTGCACACTGTTGGCATTTTCTCAATGAGCTTTAAGAGGTTATCACCTGAAATGGTTTTTAGGTGTGCCTATAAGGGTTAATTAGTATAATTAATTAGAATGCCAACAGTGTGCAAGGCGGGTAATCAGAACAAAAGGTGGCTATTTTGAAAAAACATATAAAACATGTTTTCAGTTATTTCACTTTTTCTGTTAAGTACATAACTCCTCATGTGTTCATTCATAGTTTTGATGCCTTCAGTGAGAATCTACAATGTAAATGATGGTGAAAATACAGAAAGTGCATTGATTAAGAAGGTGTGTCCAAACTTTGGGCCTTTACTGTATATGTGTGAGTTTCACTGGTAAACCGATACATTCAAAATAAATAGCTTTAAGACTACATGTTTTAGGGCAGATACACCCAGGACTGGGTACACACTCTCTCACACAGTCACACACACATACACACACTATACAGGGCGATTTAGAGTGGTCAATTTACCTTCATCTTTTTGGAATGTGGGAGGAAACCGAAGAACCTGGAGGAAACCCACGTAGACACAGGGAGAACATGCAAACTCCACCCAGATAGGGATTCGAACCGGGAATCCCCAGCGCTGAGAGGCGAATATGCTAACCACTAAGCCACCTTGCCGCCCATGTTTTGGTCAATCACAGTATATTGGGGCAGTCATAGACTTGTGGGTAAGGAACCAGCCTTGTGACCTGAAGGTCCCCAGTTTGATTTCGGGGCACAGCAATAACTATGGTTAAAGTGCCCTTGGGCAAGGCACCTAACCTCAATTGGCTCCCCGGGCATCATGTACAGGGTTGCTCTGGACATGTGTTCAATTCACAAATGTGTGTATATGTGTTTTTTTTACTGCACAGATGAGTTAAATGTGGAGGATGTGCAATGACAGTAGGCATAATAGATTATTATATCTTCATATTTTATTAATTTGTAAAGATATACACTGATTTAGAATAACATTTAATGTATGAGAAATAATACAGAATGTAAAAATTTGAAGCATGATGAAATACTTTTTTATCTTATGTAAGACTAAACTCATTTTTGAGGGTAATTAAATTGCTTAGATAATAACAATAATATTATTGAACTGTTGCAATTTGCTTAGGTCGTCTTATTAGAGTTGGATTGTAAAAGTCATGCTATTAATCTTGAAATAACAGCATATATGCGCTCAGCACATCAGAAAAAAGGAGCCTGACTCACTAATTCACAGCTATTGCAGTGCTCGGATAATACCACACAGATAAAAATTGAAAAATGCTAAACAGTTACACATCAGAACTCTGCACATTAAGGACAAACCCAAATCCCCCCCCAAAAAACAAAGAAGTTAGAACCTGTAATATCAAAACAGTTTTGGATTTTAACATTGGAGTAAATAGGTGCAAGAAGAAGGAACGATGGACTTCTATTTTAAAATATTTGCTTAGGTTTACAGGGAACTAAGCAGAAATCTGGGAATGAGAAGAAAATCGGAAAAATAAATTATGAAAGTCTAATTTAGAAGCTTTTTTCTTTGCTGCTGGATTATCTTTGTCTCCTCTGTAAGAGAAGCTGAATATTGAGTGTATGTTCAGATGAAGATTGACAAGGGGGAACCAAAAGACAAGATCAAAGACTCTGGCTGATGAGGCAGAAACAGTCTTTGAGGTTGGAGATGTGTAGCAGGAAAATGTTTTTTGTCTAGGTGGGCAAAGTGGCATCTAGCACATTGTTTCAAAGACATTCATTTTGTTCACCGGTTTAATACAAAACAATTGTACAATAAATCTTAATCAATTTTAAAAGGTATTAAGAGTTAAATATATCGGGTATATCATTGCAAACACCTGCACAATGTATCTTGCTTGTTCTGGAAATGATGAACAAATGGGCAATGCTTATCTGCTGAATGTCAAACACTGCAACATGCAGAGTCATATTTGTGTAATCATTGTTTATTCGTCTATTTTGTCAGTTAAAGTGGTTGAAAAAGCTTAATTTGTAATATGGTCTGTTTTAACCCAAACTATTTTTTTTGCATGAAGTGATTACGTGAAATGGGAAACTTTTGTCAACTACTGTTCATGAGGTCTAACATAAATTTTACATAAGGTGAAAATAATGTGAGCATTGGCAGAGTATGAAATAAGTCCTGCACAGTGGTCAGGGGGCTTTTAAGCCATTCTTCTTGCAGTATAATGGCCAGGTCATTACAGGATGCTGATGGGGGAAAACATTTCTTGACTTGCTCCTCCAAAACACCCCAAAGTGGCTGAATAATATATAGATCTAATGAGTGTGCAGGCCATGGGAGATGTTCAACTTCATGTTCATCAAACCAGTCTTTGAACTCTGGTATGTCACCCATAATGTTGTGTGCATTGCAATATTTGGAGCAAAACTGTGCTCTTACTCTGCTAATTGAAACTTTACACTCTGCTCTTACTAGTGCAACGTGCAATTAATGAAGATTGGCCACCAGGCTGCTTCAATTTAGTCATGACACCTCCCACACTAAAATGACCATGTTCGCGTGGTGGAAAGGATGAGGACCGGAGACAGAAGGGCAACACACAGAACTGGCTTATTAGTGACCCAACACGACTACATACGGAAACCTTTACAGTTCTTTCGTTAGCCGTGTTGGGTCCTCCGTCCCACCTGCTCCGTGGTCGGTATCTCTCTCTCCCCACGATGTGAGATTGTGCATCTTATAAGGCAGCACACAGTCGTTAGGCAAAGACTTCAGGTGCGCTAATCAACACTGATCAGCGCCACAGCTCCGCCACTCCCCCCAACGCCACCGCGTCACAGACAGGTGTTTCAGTTTCATTGTCCAACCCCTTTATGTGAATTACTAATGCTAATGCTAATTGCTTAAACAGGAAACCTTGGTTACATTTTTTACGGACTATAAAATCGCTAGTATTTCACTACATCTTTATTTTTACAGAAAAAGGAATCCCTTCTACAAGAAAAAAGAAAGCAGACTTAGTTGATCACGCTGACTGCTGTTTACCGCAGGTGTTGATTTAAACTTAACCCACACTCATTTCTCTGGTATCTTGGCTTTCTCAAATGTACAGCATAGGTTCTTCGTGGTTTCACCAAATAATTAAAAAAAACACTGCTAGCTGAAAACAAAGCATCCCTGTGTCTTACTGTGAAGAGAATCAAGTCCAGCATAGCAACACTTTTGGTTTAATTCTTTGCCAAACAGTACGCTCCTCATCTGAATCAAAGCAAAGAAGTGCAATGAGCTTTTCCCGACAAGAGTGTTGAAGATAAAATTATCATATTTCACACTTGTGTCTCTCACAATCTGGAAAGCAGAGAGCAGGTGGTTTGCTCTCAGGGGACTCGATGCCTGACGCTCAACACTAGATCACGAGGCCTCATCCATCACAATCCTCCTCAGCTGGAGATGAATTTTACAAGGCAATCACAGTAAAGTTTTATGAGTATTGCCTTAATCAACTCAATGTTTTAAAAAAAATCAAAAGGCTTCAATGATGTTCAAACAAACAGTATTTTATCATCCTCTTTTCCAATAGGCCCTAGCACTTAAAGGACGAGCAGGCAAGAATCTTGCAATTTTATTTCCTAAAGGTCACATAATCATCATTGTCCCTGTATTTGTCATAACCGTTTCAACAACAATTGACTGGATGCTTTCAGTCTTAAAATCCAAAAAGGCTGTTCATCTTCAAATAACAGGAAACAACACACTTACAAATACAGTATTAAATGAGAAATTGTTTTGTTGTGCACTACATCTCCAGTGTTGGTTCATGCATAAAAAAGGGGTTTCATTTGTGACAGTTTTCATTATGCAAAAAAACAATCTAACACATTTTTTATAAAACAACACCTTTCTTTTAATAGCATTTTGAGAACAGTTAGCTGTAAATGTTATTTATAGTATGAACTGCTTAGTATGTTATTTGCATGTCCTTCTGAAGATTTGATGATGGTTATGCTGATTAGTGTTATTAAACAGTCTACACAACTGTGGCACTTACTCTACGGTTAAACTTGAAATGAGAAATATATTGCTGCAGGTTTAACACAGCTTGTTATTTAACTGGGTGTATGGTTTGGAAATAACCCAGCAGTTTTAGGTGATCTCTCAAAAAATTGGTTATCAGTGTGTACTCTAGGTAAGAATTCAACAATATTGACCCTGCATCTGTGCCCAGCCACCAAAAGCACTTTGTTAGTCAAACATGAGAAGTGAGGACACACATTTCAGAAATCAAGGACATGTTGCTTATTTAATCCGGTTTATTATATCCAAGCACATAATAAGCTGGCAGATAACAGCTGCCTTTTCTGACAGAAAAATCCAATTTGTCTATATAGCTATTTTTGTAAATTTTATCTTTTTTAATATCGGTCATTTCAGATGTTTGTACTAATCAGTTTTTGTTTTGGATTAAGATGTGAGTTTCACGTGCAAATACTTCCAGGCCAAGCACAGTCATAGCAATTTTAGACATTTAAATAGGCTGAACAGATATAGCCCTTGATGTATGCTCAATCATAGATTGTTTAGCCTTTTTATAGGTTATGATTTTGGCATCATCACTGGGTTGTAGGCCTTAGTCATTAGTGGTATTGGAAATATTGAGAGGTGTTCTTTCAGCACGGTTCCATAATTTGTCTACTCTTCAAAAGTTTGACAGGCAGAACGGAATCTTATCTAAATAGACACAGGCAACACAAAGAGATTGCCTTCTGAGGAAATAGAATTTTTTACAGAATTTTCCACATACTCTCCAGCTCTGCTTGACAAGTGACATCCATCACTTGTGCATCAGTGCAGCATAGACCAAAACCATGGCAATTACTGCTCAGACCAATGCACAAAATAATTATGGAGAAATGTGTTATTCCCTGACATCATTTTACTTCATTCCCTTATTAAGCTTCATCCATCACTAGAACTAAGACATGGTTGCTCTTCACCCGACACAAGCAGGTCTCACAGCCAGTGCAGTTTTAAAGGAAATGGTGCAGCACAATGAATCCAAAGTGAATGTTTCAGCAACAGGCTAGCCGTGTCTAGGAGAGTACAGTCTGAGAGGATTAATTAGCTGGATTTGTATGACAATGGGCCTGTGACATCTGGTCTAGTTATGGCAGTAAGTGTTAATAAGGTGCGCTTCATCAGGCATAGAGTGTGGAATTTAGACAAAGCCAGCCTATACCCCTGCTGTGCTGATTGTAGAAAAGTGTAAAAAATAAAAAAAAAGGAAAAAAAATAGCACAATGCATTCCTTTTGACACATGGCAGCATGTACCAAACAAAGGGAAGACTTATAGTTTGCACTTTGGACTTTTACCCAGTAAAGCTTATATTTATGGACTGAACTAAAGCTAGTCTCCATTCGCATGTTATACCACAGTTAAGGTCTATATATTGAACCTGTAAGTCCATATTTTTTTTTAAGTTATTTTCATATTGGCGTTTTGTGCAGCCGCATGAGTATAGCACTGTTGATGGATATGAGTCTTACACAGACAGGTGGGAAGCTTCTTGATTGTTTGATTGTTGAATAGAAGCCTGGCTATGAACAGGAGGAAAGTGCTTTCGGGTAGCAGTGATTAACACTAATCATCAAAGCTCTCTCCTGACAAGCACATGCACCTATTAATAATGCACTTGCAGGTAAGAGCTACAAAAATACCATATTTCAATCTAGAGTTTAGAAAACTTTTCTAGAACAACTTAAAATACACAGTAGCTTAATGTAATAATGGACACCATCTTAAGAAAATGGAAGTGTCTTGGAAAATTCAAATTAAATATATAACAAAAATATGCATTTTAGTCTTTCACATGGCTTTGAATTTAAATGTATATTTATAAAGATGTATCAAGCCAGTATTGATTGATTTTTGTTAATTAATTTACATACTTAACATGATGAGATGCATGAAACCAATTAGACAACTTTACCCAGTGTCTAAAACTTGGTAATTCCACACAACCAAAAATGACACACAGAGTACAGATTATCAAAAAGAATTGTTCTGAAATGAAACTTAATTTAAAATAGTGGTAAGGAATATAAAAAGCCTTTTAATTACGCTGTCAATCCTGTTGCTTAAATATATGACTATATACACACCGCAATCAGTGAAATTTTGACAAATCAGGAACATTCTAAAGCACTAGATATTTATGGCTGGTGAAAACCCACGAAGCCACAGTTTTACCTATAATAATCCTTTTATGATTACCAGTGGGATCTGTATCTTTGATTTTTGTCTAGGATGTCTTTTTTTACTCGTGCTTGTTATTCCCTCTAATCTACCTGCTGTGGTCTTTAACTCTGTCATCCGTCTTGAAGTATAATTAACACAAGTCACACTCTCATTCCTGTTGACTCTTGTTGCTCTTACAGACGTGAAGAACAATGCTTATAATCTCATGATTGTTTTTTGTAGACGTCATTTTCCGCTCTTCAAAGAACTAAATTTGTAAATCCTCACAAATCATGATTACCAACTGGAGACAGCATGTCCTTGATTACATTCAAAGTTATGTTCACCTTTTGTGTGGAGCTGGGGCATCTCATTGGATGGTTGGTGGTGTGTCCTGGTACTGCCATTGTAAGGTACTCACAAATAGCCTTGGTGCCAGGATTGAGGACTAGCAGGTTCAAAGTCACCCATTGGTGGACTTTGGACCGACACTGCAATACTGTAAACAAGAATCCACCCCCCTGCACTGCAAATGCTAGGCGTGTGCCAACATGATGTGCCCATAACATAGCAGCAATACGAAGGTGAGGCAGGGTTGGAGAGACACTGGTGCCAATGTGCAGGGGAAAGAGCACAGAAGTGAGTCAACAGCTCCAGGCTGCCTGGCAGAGGTATGCGGGGCAGTGAGGGCGAGGTCAGCCAGCATGGATGGATCTGACAGCGGGCATTGCCAGCTTGGCATCTCAGGGGCTCTGCATTCACTGCCAACCAGCCCCATGGAGGTATAGTGAGAGCGCTCTCCTGTGGGGTAGAGCAAGAGAATGCTATAGTGGGACAAAAAAAAGGGGTGAAATAAGGAAATGGTGTGTGAGAGAATTGAGGCCAACTCTACTGCCTGAGAGTTTACCACCACAGGCTTTGGAAAAGCGAAAAGGCAAAAAAAAAAAACAACAGCAGAGCTGTGACATTTAACTGAATTGAGTTTGCCATGTATTTAGACAGATAATGCACCGAAGTGCTTACTGAATTTTCAGTGTTAAACTATTCTTGTGCTCCCAACAAGCCCTGTCCATAGACATAACTTTAATGCATTCAAATAAACACAAAGCTTTAATGTAAAAAATATATAACACTGCATTAATGTCATGTGTTGCATAATTTAACTTAATAATACTCATTAAATGTGACCAGTTTAAACTAATGAACTACAGAAGCACACTTTTCAATTTATATTTTGTCATTTTGCAGTTGCTTTGATCCAAAAAAGTGAAAGAACGACACAATTCAATAAGGTAGGGAGTAACTGAAATGCACTATAATTAATTCTGATCATTTGCAATAACCCCTCACTGTTCTGATGTTACATTACAGACAGCAAGGGAGAACATGCTATAATTTTAGCGGTTTAAAATGTAAATTAGGGGTGGCACAGTGACTTATTGGCTAGCTAATTTGCCCATTAGCACTGTGGATTCAGGTTCGAATCCCAATCTGGGTGGAGTTTCCATGATCTCTCTGTGTTCGCATGGGTTCTTTCCAGGTTGTCCAGTTTACTCTCACAGTCCAAAAACATGGATTCAAGGTATATCAGCTGCTCTACATTGCCTCCATCTATTAAGCCCTTATGTGGTGTGTGTGTGTGTGTCTGAGTGAATGAGTGTGTGCCTTGCAATGGATTGGCGCCGTTCTCCCACTGAACAAAAATGGGGTACCCTTCATGACTGTGATCCCTAATATAGGATTAAGTGAAAGGACAATGTGAGATGAAATGTTTAATTGGCATCACTTTGCATTGTTTGAGCTGAGCTGTATCTTTGGGAAATAGACTTTATGTAAGAGGAAGATTTCCCAGTGTCAGGACCCCTACTAGTTATGGCCAACTATCGAAACCTATGAAGAGAAATTTAGTGGAGTTACTCAGCTGCTTGACTGTATAAGACATGTAACCAGCAAGCAACACACTGCAGTAGTCAAAATGAGAAATGATGAGCGTCGGGAGTAACAGTGGAGTAGCCTGCTCAGTCAGAAAGAGTCTGAACTTCTACATGAACAAATTTATAAAATGGAATAGCTTAAGATTTCATAAATTACCTGAATAGTAAATGTTGAACATTTAATTCTTGTCTGAAAATATATATAAACCTTTATGTTAATTTTAGTGTAAGGTTCAGGGTCTTCTCGTGGTCTTGTTTTACAATGGCAGTACAGTACGGCACAAGATGTGCTACATAATTACAGTGTGATAAAGGTTTTTCTTGGAAGCTGTCATTAAACTCTTTGTAAACTGCTTTTTATGAGTTCAACAGAAAAAGTCAGTTGTGCTGAAAAGTTTTGGTCAATAATTGGAAAAACCATACATTGTCTATTACCACAAACACCAATATTATTTTAAGTGACATTCCATTCCTAATCCATAGGGTTCAATATGACGTCAGTCCACCCTTTGCAGCTAGACCAGCTTCAACTCTCATGGAAAGGCTGTCCACAGCCAATTTTTGACCATTCTGCCAGAAGCGTATTTGTAAGGTCACACACTGACGTTGGACAAGAAGGCCTGGCTCTCAGTCTCTGCTCGAATTCATCCAAAAGTCGTTCTATTGGGTTAAGATCAAGACTCTGTGCAGGTCAGTCAAGTTCATCCACACCAGAGTTGTTCATTCTTGTCACAGGTGCACAATCATGTTGGAAGAGAAATGGGCCAGCTCCAATGGAATTTAATGGAAATGTCCAAAATGTCTTGGTGTGCTGAGTTCCTTTCACTGAAACTAAGGGGCCAAGTACAGCTACTGGAAAACAACCCCACACCATAATCCCCTCTCCACCAAACTTTACACTTGGCACAATGCAGTCAGACAAGTACAGTTCTCTTTGCAACCGCCAAACCCAGACTCGTCCATCAGATTGCTTTAGAGTCCCGTGGTGGCGAGCTGGTAATGTATGGCTTGGATGCAGCTGCTCGACCATAGAAGCCCATTCCATAAGGCTCTCTGCGTACTGTTCTTGATCTAAAGGCCAGATGAAGTTTGGAGTTGACCCTGCGGAAAGTTGGCCACCTCTTGGCACTATGCACGTCAGCATCCGCTGACCCCGCTCCATCAGTTTACGTGTCCAACGACTTCGTGGCTGAGTTGCTGTCGTTGCCAAACACTTCTATTTTATTATAATACAGTTGAGTGGAATTTTTGGGAGTGAGGAAATTACACGACTGGATTTGTTGCACAGATGATATCCTATTACAGTTCCACGCAGGAATTCACTAACCTCCTGAGAGCGACCCATTCTTTCCCAAATGTTTGTAAAAGTCTGCATGCCTAGGTGCTTGATTTTCTACACATGTGGCCATGAAAGTGATTGGAACACCTGATTCCGATCATTTGGGTTGTGAGCAAATACTTTTGTCAACATAGTGAATCTGAAGACTTGAAGGCACTGTGATTCAGCAGTGCCAGTAGACAACCGTCCATTGCCCTGTTGGGCATTATTAGATTTCTTGTCAACTGGTTCAAATAATTTTCTTTAAGATTTTTCATTAGCAACTGACTCATTGAATCAGTTGTGTTACTGTGCAACTTCTTTCTTCATTTTTTTCTTTTTATAACTGGCTTAAGGTGTGTCTATTGCAAAATAAATACAGACACACTGTAGATATTTGCACATTCACGCTGTTTAATACCTCACCTAATTCACAAACTTTAAGGTTTTCGGACTCTTTGATAAAAGCTACTTTTCTTTTTTGTCTTTTTTTCTGTATAAAACCTGCTTCTGTATAAAACCTGCTTCAGAACAATTGTGATTTCAATGTTAAACTAATAAACATGATGTGGCTGTAGAAAAAAGGGCAACATGAAGTGATATATATATATATATATATCAGAATTTTTAAGAATTCTGTTAACTTTGACTGTATAAAATAGCCAACAACTTTTAATTGTAGCAAATAATAATCAATAATAATTAATAACAAGAATAGTACATACTATTTGAATGCACTTTACATTTTAAAGAACTTTCAAAGTGCTAAAATAAAATAATAAAAACATAAATATGAATGGAGAATTTATCATACAGTCAAAAAGTAGGCATCACTAATTGCTGTAGCTCGGTTTCATGCGGTATGATCTAAAACCACTTTACTGTACAGTTTTCTTATGTGGCTTGGGTAATCCATCCTGTTGTTTCAGTTTGCATCTTGCATCAATTCAAGTGTAGCAGAGGCACAGTGGATTATAAGCCCCTGGGAGAGTTAGGAAGGCAGGAGGTAGTGATAGTCTGACATAAAACCTTTAAGAAAGTTCAGTGCAAGCCCTGAGAAACTGATGCTCAGCCAGCTAAACTGTACCTTCATCCATCCAGCTGAGCCACTTTACTGCTCTGCTGTCTTCCTCTTCCTCTCTGTGCTCTTTCATTCCCTCCTCATCACTGCCCTCCCTCAACCTTTTCTTCTGCCTCCTGTGAGCCTATACAGCAGACTAATTCTGTTCAGCAGGCCTGTTGTCTGTGTTGTACACTATACACTTTATTAAACTCAGAGGAGTTCAGGCTCCAAGCTTAGCTTTGTGTCAGGTTCATCTTTGCCCAGGCAGTCTCTGTAAAACATAGAGAGGGAGCCAGAGATTGAGCCTAATTAGTTTCACTGCTGAAAAACGTCAACTCCTGCTCCTCCTCAAAAACTGACCTTAATAAACAAATGAGCCACCATGTATGCTCTCTTTCACACTGCTTTTCTTCTCTCTTTCTCACACAAGGGAAAAAGTTGCTTCAGCAATTTGTGCATAATTGTGGTGATTATACTAGCCTAGTTACACATGAGCAGGAGAAAGAAACGTTGGCAGATTTGTTGGAAATACCAAATGCTTGACAGTTGTTGGCTGACAGAGTGCAAAGGTCTTTAGAAAAAGTTTTGGAGTCATCATTTTCGAATGCCATAGTCAGATGCAATATTAGCCCTACAGAGAACTTAACATAAAAAATCCTAGAAAAAGAATGATAGAGTACCCATGTGGTGTACATTTACCAGCCAATTTATTAAGTACACCATCTTGTTTCCCTACTATTGTCCATTTAATCAGCTCCACTGACCATATAGATGCATTTGGTAGTTTTTAAAATACAACTTTGTTAATTAAAATGAAATAGACAACGAGTGTAGAAATAAAGTGGTTACATAAATTTAATAAAAATTTAATATACACTATCTGGACAATGATACACATGCTGGTGCTTTAATGACATGCCATTAATTGTTAATTATGTAAAACATTAGCTTTTCTCCCCTGTTTTAGGAAGGCTTTCTAGAGTTTCGATGGATGCCTGTGGATATTTTGACCCATTCATAAAGCATGTGTGAGGTTTTAGATGCTGATGTTGGTCAAATAGCACTGGCACACCACATCTTTTCTAATTCCTCCGCACTAAACTTACCCAAGCATGTCGTTATGGGTCTTGCCTTGTGCACTGAGGCACAGTCATTCTTGGACAGAACAGGACATTCCCTAAACTGTTCCCACAATTTTGAAAGCATACACTAATCCGAAATCCATTGCTGATTTGACTTGATTGTATACTCCTGTCACATAACGTCTAAATAAAACACAAGGATTTATTGATTTGTTGGTGTATTACAACACCTGACCATGTAGTGTACATGCATATTATTAAATTAATACCAAACCTAAAAGCATTATCTAACATAATTTGACCTCCAGAACTACAAACTTTAATTGTGGCATTAATTCCACAAAGTGTTTCTTCAAACCCATCAGAAAAAGCTAGATTTTCTCAGTTGTAACAATTAAAATAAAGGTACAGAGATGGTCTGAACAACAACCTGAACTATTTTGTCCAAAATACTTTATAAGATTAAGATCTGGGGACTGTGAAGGCCAGATAAGCATGGAAAACTTGTCATGTTCCTTGAACCAGTTTAAGATTTCATCACTCTTTTGGCATGGCGAATTATCCTACTACAAATGTTCTTCCATGAAGGGATAAACTTGCTCAACCACAACGCTTGGTTAGACTGTACTGTCCAAACATCTAATCACAGATATCAGGGAACTCTTGGGTGCCAAGAAAAAATATACAGTGTGTGTGTGTGTGTGTGTGTGTGTGTGTGTGTGTGTGTGTGTGTGTGTGTGTGTGTGTGTGTGTGTGTGT
>JAOUQT010000042.1:16366371-16378863 GCA_025769995.1 Xyliphius kryptos | reverse complement strand
TATATATATCCAAATGGCCACAGGAGTATAAAATCAAGCACCTAGGCATAGTGAATTCCAGCGTGAAACTGTAATAGGATGCCACCTGTGCAACAAATCCAGTCGAGAACAACAGCAACTCAGCCACGAAGTGGTAGGCAACGTAAACTGATGGAGCAGGGTCATCAAATGCTGACGCGCATAGTGCGAAGAAGTCACCTACTTTCTGCAGGGTCAATCCCAACAGAATTCCAAATTTCATGTGGCCTTCAGATTATCTTAAAAACAGTGGGCAGAGAGCTAAATGGAATGGGTTTCCATGGTCGAGCAGCTACATCCAAGCCATACATTACCAAGTGCAATGCAAAGCATCAAATGCAGTGGTGTAAAGCACGCCACCTCTGGACACTGGACACTGGAGACGAATCATGCTTCTCCATCTGGCAATCTGATGGACTAGTCTGAATTTGGCATTTGTCATCAGAACTGTGCTTGTCTGACGGCATTGTGACAAGTGTAAAGTTTGATGGAGGGGGGGGATTATGTTGTGGGGTTGTTGTTTTTTTGAAGGAACTCTGGTCGTAGAATTATGCTAGAAAATATAGAATAATAAGTTACAAAGTTGCATTACACAAATATAATATTTGCAAAAATCTATTAATGGTATGATGATAAGAAAAGCCCAGTAATAAGCCACAATGTTAGTGTCCCTGCACTGCAAGAGAAGCATCTGAAAACATAGAAACTACCTGTTCTATGGTGGACCTGTGAGGGTACACAACAGTGGAAAACCCACTAACAAATTATGTAGAGAACCAGATGTAGAGAACTACATTCCATTGTGAACTACACAATTCCATTTATATGGTATGTCGAACTGATAGAATAACAAAAATGAATGTAGAAGCATGCATCTGCTCTTTATAAAGTAGCCAACAAACATTTATTTAATTTCTTAACTAAATTACACCGCTTACAAGGACTGTAGCCAATGCATGTGTTTTTTTTTAATATTTGCATGAATCATTTGGAATTTTCAACACATTTAAAGCATATCATGGCTTAAAACAGGAGGAAATGGTTAGTGAATACATGCTGAATCATTTGTCTCCCATACAGAGCGTGTCACAGTAGACAGGCAACACCCAATGTGCTGGCACCCAGATCCATGCCCTGGCTTTGCTGCATGCCCACTGACATTTGAGTCAGGGACTAAAAGAACTGACCGAGCTTGCAGTTTCTCCTTCGATGTATTTGCTCTGTCCAGGCTGGACAGCTATGTTTATATTGCCTTTTATTATAACTTTTACTTTCACCTCCTGCATGTTATGTCTCTCAGGTTCCACAAGTGACTTCAGGCTGGCACATATGCTGCAGCTCCTCAGCTGTTGTACTAAATTAATGCACTTGTCACCAAAAGCACTTGTCATCAAATAGCTTTTTCTTCAGTAGCAGGAGTGTGATGCAGTTGCTGGCTGGAAGAAAATCTGCAGGGCTGAAGACAATAAGTAGAACAACAAAGAATACATTAAGTCCCCACTAAATGTGTGAACGTAAAACACTAGTATTAGTTGTTTTTAGGGCATGGTGCACCATAGAGTTTAAGAGTTAACTCTAAGACTGTATTGCGTGTAATGGTAGCGCAGCGGCTCTCTATGAGAAAAGGCTGAGCCGACGGCAGTGTTCATTGAGGGTAATTATCGTCCCTGATGCAGCATTGCCTGATGACCATGTGCATACTTCATTAACTGTAACATCTCATGCCTCAGGTAGAGATATGGACAGACAGGAGCAGGCCATTTGGAAAAAACCCACAATATTACATTTGTGTTTATATAACAATTGTTAATAAAGTCTGTTACTGTTGGTAAGAAATCCTGTCTCTGGCCAAGGATGACTCTTGCGGGAGACTCTTGCGGGATTTGCGAGTGGTGATGCACGCTCCAGTCTTTTTCCCCCGTTTTTTTCCAGCTTTTTCGAATAGCGAAGCATAGTGGGCAGGAAAGTTTCAGCCACTGTGGATATAGCGGAAGATATCCATTGCTGCGAATAATTGGTAGGCGTGGAAGGCACCTGCCGCTGGAGTGCTGGGGACCTGCTGCAGTAGCGGCAGCAGGAGAATGGAAAGGCCTTCTTTGACAGGATGGCATACAGGTGGCCCAAAACTGGGAAGATGATGTCAGGAGCTCATGGGCAGACTGAATAAAGAGCGCATACGTTCATCAGGCTGGAGCTGCGTCCGATTAGTTAATTACCCATAAATCAAAGTCCATTACCAATGGCTCTGCCTTCTCCTCCAGCACCACTGTGCTCCTGCCACACATATATTAACAGGATATTAAGTCACATGTTAAAAAAAGACACTTTCTTTATTTTCCTTTACTGCTGTAGAAGCAAAAATTTTGTTCTCTATCAAAGTTCAATTGGTCCAGAGAGCATTATTTTGATTGTAAACTGAGACTTAATGTGTATGATATGTATTTCTTTATCATGATACCTTTATTTGTTTTATCATTTTGTTTTTAAATTTGTCTAGTATCATTTATAAAAATATTTTCTTCATGCACTATTGCTCTGTGCCATCATAGCATTTCATGTGTGTAAGCAAAGTAAAATTTGTGCTTGGCCTATTGTGCCTGTTATTTCACCACTTAGGCATCTTCCTTTCAGTAGTACGGCGGCTTGATGTTGGTGACAAAAGCTATAGTTGCAGGCCTGCTCTGCACAGCACTCTGTAAGCTGCTGTGACATTGGTCCAAATCTCCCTTTCAAAACTCTGACAGATATCACATGATTCAATTTCACACTCATGCGGACTGCTGACGTCCATAATTGCCATGCTGAGGCTAAGCCATGCGTTTGCACTTGAACAGTGTTAACCTGCTCACTTGCTCTCTCTCTCTCTCTCTCACACACACACACACACACATACACACACACACACACACACACACACACACACACTTATGTTAAAAGAGGGTGTTACAGATGTATTAAGGGCATGAGGTGATTGAAAAGGCTCAAATAAATTAAAAAGACTATTGAAACTGCTCATCAGAGCTGCTTTTTTTAATATGTGTGATGTAGATTGTTTAAGAAGGTTAGATATAACAGATTCCAGACCAAATTTGTCAACATTTTGTCAACAGCTTGTTTTCACTGATTCAGAGAGAAGAAGAAAATGCAAAATGAATATATTGGTGCTTTTGATAGCTTGATTGTGAACTGGGCAGACTGGCTCCTTTCTTTATAGTGTTTGTATGTTCTCCTTGCATTGTTTGAGTTTTAAGTGTTTTGTACGTCAGGTGAAATGGAGATATTAAAACTATCCAAGGATGTGAATATATTTGTCTAAGCACTGCAATGGACTGTTAAGGAGTTTTCTATGCTTTTGAACAATAAGCATTGGAATAGGCTTAAGCTCTCAGGTCGACTTAAGCTACCAATGTTAGTCCTTGAGCCTGACCCCTAACCCTTTAAAAAACTCTAAAACACCCTAAAAACCCATGTTTTTCTGCTATACATACATTCAGAACATCATGATACAAGGTTTCTCTACCAAAACTTTGTATGAAAAGATTTACACTGAGACCTAACACAATATTAATTCAAAATCTGTCATTGGTTTTATAATTGACATGCATCTGAGCAGCCACTAAAACAACTTGGTGCTGTGGTTTCATACCTTACAATATACCTTACGACTAAACAGGCAACTATACTGTTTAAGTGTTAATTGTTCCAGAACTCTTATCAACCAGCCCAGAGAGCTAATGTACCTCTATTACTCAACTCTCTCCACTGGCTTCCAGTAGCCGAGATTCAGTACAGTAATATGGCTTACAAGACAATCTTTGGATCTGCTCCATCTTACTTCCACTCTATTTTCTTAATGCAGACTCCCGCTTACATACTGTGCTGTAAGGACGAGCGCTGAATGGTGCTTCTACCGCACCATGATGGTAATTCTCCCTACACACATATTACCACTGATAAAATAAACTTCCTAGCGTTGCCTATATTGAAGAAACATATGGAATATTAAAGAAACATCTTAAGTAACATCCCATTCACATGCACTTACTGTATTTTCTTAAATTTATCCTTAGAAAATTCAAAGGTTAAAAAAAAACATTAAACAACACTGGCTGATTAGGACTGGTAGGTAGTACTTTAGTCCAAATGGTTGCCTACTGTTTTGTTCTTTCACTTGACTTTGAAATGGTTTATAAAATGACTAAATGTAAATGTGATTAAAATTTCAAATGAATTAACAAATGATGGAGTTTACATTTTATTGCAGTATAAGGTTTTTTAAAAATGTGATTTGAAAGGGTTCTTTTTATGACCCTTGGTGGTGCTATTGTTCTTGCTTCCAAAACAGTCAAATAACCCCATTTGTACCACAAAGCACATGAATTTTTGCTTACACAAAACAAAAAGATATTAGTGTATACCCAAATTAATTTTACTAAGTACAAAATAATATCAATATGCTATTTATATAATTAAATAAATATATAAAAACAATACATTTTTATTAATTAACAAATAGACAGTTTCTCAGTGAAACACAATTTGTTTTCAGCTCTTTTTATCTGTCTAACTTCAGCATTGTATTATGAAGACGCATACTAAACACAAATCTTGCAAGGCTATAACTTGTCAGAGGCAATGCTGACCTTTCTGTAAGACAGTTTTAGAATAATGCAGTTGCAGCACAAAAAGGCCAAGATGTCAAAATAATGCCGTTTGTTCACAGATTAATTTAAACAGTGTTAATCTTATTTTTTTATTTTTTTAATCATATTTAAAAGATAATATTAATATATGACCTAGCATTTCAGCCTGTTTAATCAATACTTTTGTATTTTTAAAAAACCTTAAAAGGGCTTGATTTATTAATTTTAAAGTAACACAAACCATCAGTGGTCATTTAAAGACGTTTTTTTTTTTTTCAAATAGTCAGACTTTAAATCTAAATAAAGCTAACATCTAACATTCAATTTTAGTGATAAATGTACAAAATGCATTTTTGAAAGTTTAAAATTTTTAATTAAAAAACCCAATGTTAATACTTAAATAGAAAGCACTGGATAATGTCATGACAGCAACACACTCAAATAGCTTTGGGTTTTGGACAGAGGCAAAATTTTTGTTCTGGAGTGTTCAACAGTTACCAGTTTACCTGGTAAGTCATCAAGACAGAATACAAAAAAGCAACAAAAAAAAATGTGCAAGAAATTAGAGTTTATGGTTCAACACTTGTGCCAAATGGTTGAACCATAGTGCCAAAAAAGTTGCTGGAAGTCAGAGAAAATCTCAGCAAATAAAGACCAAATGCAAATATTACTGCTAAATGTTTGCCCACAGAATCCTAAGAAGCTGTAATTTATGAGACATTTGTGTTACTATAATAAACATAGCAACATAGGTTTTTTCATCAAGACCCAAGCTTCCAAATTGATGTCTCTACAATTTTTCCAACCGACTCTATCTAGGTTTTTTCCACTGACAATCATCTTAAACTCTCTGATCAGGTCACTCAAACTGCCTGTTCCTGCAGGTTCATTCTATATAACATCAGGGAAATCTGACCTTTCCTAACTGAGCAGGCTACCCAGCTGCTGGTCCAAGCCCTCATCCTTTCCCGAGTAGATTAAATCTTTGCTTGCCGGTCTCTCATCTTCCGCAATTAGGCCACTACAGTGGTTCAAGTCAGCAAACCAACTTGTGTTCAACTAGCCCAAGCAAACTCATGTCACTCCATTACTCATCTCTCTCTCCATTGGCTTTCTGTAGCTACTCGCATTCAGTACAAAGTACTGACTCTGGCCTACAGGACAGTCTCTGGATCTGGCCCCTCTTACCTTCAATCCATCTTACCTAAATACACTCCGACTCGTTCACTGCGCTCTTGTGATGAATGTCGCCTGGTGATTCCAACTCACCATAGCGCTAATTCTCACTACATTTTATTCACCACTGCTAATTGGTGGACCGATCTTCCCAACACCATCCATTAGGCTGACTCACTCAGCATCTTCAAAAAACTTCTCAAAACACACCTCTTCCACAAACACTTGCTATAAAAAAAATAGAGCCAGATCGAATAATGCGCAGTTGCTGAAAATACTACAGTGTAGCTGGTTGTGTCTAAACTTCTGACTTGTGTTATCTCCTTTGTATGTCACTTTGGATAGAAGCGTCAGCTAAATGACTAAATGTAGTACATTGTCACTTAATACAGTCCACCGCTGCATAAATACGAAAGAATATCCAAATTCTCCCTTAAAAACAGCAGTGACTTTTCTAGGCTTAAAGTAATGAGATGACCCTATAGACAGTATAAAACCCATCCAGTGTGTTGTACAGGGAGGTTTTTCTTGCCACTGTTGCTTCGGTTTGCATTTTGGGGGTTCAGTCTTGGAATAGTGTAACACTGTTTTGTGACAACGTACTATTATAGAAAGCACTATATAAATAAATTAACTTCAACTTGGCAAAAAAAATTGCAGGTGGTACATTAGTTCCCACTGCATGTTTGATCTACGTGTACACTCATTGGAGAATTGTAGTTTTATCACAAATATAACACCTAATGTTTTGGTGATTTTACAGGTGGATTTGTATGCAAAACTGTAAAGAGTTTTACATTTTATCCATTATTATACACCAGTTTTTCAAACATTTATCAACTGTCTCTAAGAGGGTGTGGTAGCTCACTGTTTAGGGTGTTGTGCTAGCAATCTAAGAGTTGTGGGTTCAAATCCCAGGTCTACTGAACTTACCAATGTGGGTCCATGAGCAAGACCTTTAACCCTCATTGCTTCAAGGACTCTGTATGTAACCCTGTGTTCTAAAACCAACTATTAAGTGAGATACATGTAAGTTGCTTTGGATAAAAGCGTCTGGTAAATGACCAAATGTAAATGTAAGACTGTAAGTTAAAGGAGTGTTTTGTAATTCTGGGACGTCTATATGACAATTCATCTTATGTATATATACATACAGCATGTGGACTGCTGCACTATGAATGATTATTCTGGTATCATATTAGACAGTCATACTAAAAAATCCCTGTTTTTAATACTGATTCATCTGTGTAAATGGCCAAGTATTATTGCAGAGTTTTATGAGAGCACTTCCTGTCTTTAGTCTGCTCTACAGATTCTGTATGACATGGAGAGAATGAGTGGTTTTGTTTTTCATGGATTAGACTGTCAGTGCTGATAAAGAAACATATGCGTCCAGTTCAGCCTCATGGGAGCAAGACCTCAAATGTGCTTTTGATGAAGACGAATCAAGAAAAGGGCTCTGAATCTATCATTTAACAGTCTGTGGGTGCTGTACAATGAAATTAATTTTAAAGAATGCAGGGAAACTGTAAAAATATCAGATTATTATTCAGCAACAACCTCAATGTGAACCAGCAGTAAGAACTGCTTATTAGGTTTATATGTACGATTGTATAAAATATACATTCACACAAGTGTTGAATTTCCAGTTTTTATGGAGTTACTTAAAGCTGCTACATTAATAAAATAGTGTATGTTTACATATTCATTTTTATATTTTCCCAGCTGCTTATTTTGATTAGGGTTGCAAAGTTGCTAGATCCTATTCTGGCAGTAGGAGAAAGGTGGGGAAATTTTCTGTACAGCTTGCCAGTCGATTGCAGAGCAGACACACAAATACATTTTAAAATCGCCTTTTATGATTTATCTTTGAAATGTCAAAGATCAAAAATTGACCACCAGCATCACACAACAGCCTATCTACATAAAATGTACTTTAAATACTGACAGCATTTTTATGATAAATCTTATCATTAATGAGTCCCAAAACAAGACATCTAAATAGACATGGAGCTAATTGTACAGCGTGACCCTCTGTTAGTAATCCACAGATGGCTGAGATCACAATATGTGAGGTATTTGGCTTAGTTTGCCAAAATTGCTCTGGCTTACATTTATTTATTGAAGTTATAACAGGTAATTCAAAAACGACAGAAATATTCTGCACAGTCCTTTATAGCAAACTGTTTTCTTCTCCAGCAGCCTGGATTTTCTCTACAAAAGCCCATGTACATTCGTCCAGATGGCAACATGTTTACACAACACCTGAAACCATACCTCTTGTCCAGAGTGGCCATGGCCTCATGCAGTTTGCCAGCTGCTAAAAAACCAGAAGTCTGTTCTGAAAATTAGCTTAGTTACCCAGTTTCTCTGGGTTTGGTATACTGTGCAATTGTTCATGTTTTTAAAAAAAGGTATATTCACTATGACAATATTAATAAAATGACCATTACAATTCTATTATTTAACATCAATTATTGCATCAATCATCTTTTAATTTCTTTTAGCAAATTCATTCCAATGTACATTGTTATTTAAAAAAAAAATCTAAATAATGTCTTTATCATTCTGTGTCTATCTACTTTGTTCTCTCTCTCTGTCTAAATCAGACAGATTTGGGTATATAGTTGTTAGCTGACACCATTTGCTGAGCAGCAAGTCTTGGGTCCATCTGTTAGAAACTGCTTACTTTCAAACAGAGGTACACACCAGATGCAGCTTTTCTGACCACACATCCTTTAAACTTGCATCACTTCAAAACATAAAAACGTTGTGTAAAAAAATATTTTTTCATGCTGTACTAGACATTCCACGCTGACAGTAAAACATGCTTATGACATGCCTTGCCTTTTGCAGTGTTTTTTTTTAAATTAGAGCTACAAAACAATTAGAGCTACAAAACAAATAGAAACATAAGATAATTAAGTTCTTTTAAGCTAAAGCTATAAAACTTAGAACAATCTCAATGCAACAAACTCTGTAAGGTTTTTTAGAATCTTAATTGTATTAAATTGGAATGGGAGTGGTGAATAGGAGTGGAAGCTCAGTGGTTAGGGCGTTGGACTATCAATCAGTAAGTTGTGGGTTTAAACCCAGGTCAACTGTACTTACCAATTTGGGTCCTTAAGTAAGACCCTTAACCCTTACTGCTCCAGGGTGCTGTGTCAACGCTGTGTTCTGATCCCAACCAAGTTGGGATACTTTTAAGTTGTTGGAATAAAAGTGTCTGCTAAATAACCAAATGTGAATTATTGTTGGATTGATTACACATTAGTGTACTTGGGAAAATATTAATTTTAAAATTCCTTTATGTCGTTTTAAAGAATCAGGATGCTAACTCCTCTTTTTCCTGTAGTTCCTGTATTATTTTGTGATTTAACTGTATGCCCACCAATAAACATACTCATATATCCCACAGCACATGCTGTTTTTAGGAAAACATAAGCTTAATCATGTCAAGTAAAATGAAACCATGGCTTGCTGACGGGTTATTCAATTGAGGTAGAACAAAATACATTACCAATAGTAATGTGTGTGTGTCTTTTTTTTGTTTTGTTTTTTTTATGCATATGTTGTTCTTGCTGTATTCTTCAGATCAATTTTAAGATGTAAACAATGATTGATAATAGTGATCAGACATTCATGCTAGTTTAATGTGAGCTGACTGTCAGGTGTAGAAAAATTAAACTAACAATCCAAGTTCTGCACCAGGGAAATTCCACACATTATTAAAAATGTGTCCTCCCAGGCTCTAAACTATTTGCACAAATCACACACAGTGATTATTGGATGAGAACTGTTCTGGGTTCTCGCTGGTATTCTGAAAGCAAATAAGTGTGCAGAATGTGGGGGAGTGAAGAGACAAAAGAATTAATAGTTCTCTAAACGTGTATTTGATCAGCACGCAATCTTAATACTTGCCTTGTGAATGAGGTGAAATCCAGTGTACATTAGATTCAAAGTGAAGTGGAGACGATAGAGTTTAAGTAAACTTTATGAGACTTTACCAGGCGGTGCAGAAAGTTCAAATGAACGGCATCATTAGTGTCTGTTTAGTATTCATATTGGCTTGGAGAGAAGAGTAAGTTTCTTCATTTTGCAATGGTTTGCTGCAGTGTGCCAGCATGCAGGGGGTGGTAAAATGGAAGGTGGAATGGAGTGGATCACACAATTGCTTTATAAAGCCATTTTCTTTGTGTGAATCTCAGGGATTTATGTTAAACTAAAAGAATCTGGAACTCTGCCACTGAACACATGCCATCAGGGTCTGTGTCTTACAATGATTGGAATACAGCTTATTTGTAGGAAAAGTGTTATTGGTTTTATTTGTACCCTTGGCAAGGATTTTCTTGAGGAGAGTGGACTTTATAGACAGATATTGGCAGAAGCAGAGCTGGCACCTCAATTAAAGCCGGAGTTGGAGGTGTCTTTCTGCAGCCTTTCTTTTAATCAGCGGTGCACAGTTTTGTTGGGTGACATTTGCTGTGTTCCCATGTAGGTACAGGAGAAGTGTTTTTGCTTTTTGGTTAAGTATGTTTTGTAGTTTTGAGTGCAACAGATGCAACACAACAAAGAGCCAAAACACAAACTTTTTTACGAAATATATTTAAAGCCAGACAAGTCAGCCTGTGGGCCAATTTCAAATGGCCTGGACTTACGTGTTATAAGTTTATGGCTTGCTAGCTCTGTGTAATGTAATTAATGTAATTCCGCCATTTACCACATGATAAATTATCTAATACTATTTGTCTGCATCTGTGCCTCTGAGAATTGTGGACGTATCGTCAGATGATTTTTTTCAAGTTGAGGACAACATGAATGCTGCATGAAATTAAATTAAACTTTCTTACATTTAAGGTCTTCTATGCAGTTTGTTTAATGTTATTTGACTCTAGATATAAAATTATTGTGTCATTAGAGTTGTTTACGGCTGAGTGGCTTAAATTTAGTTACATTAACATTTGAAAACTAAAGGTCATTCTGACAATGAAAATATTTTATAACAGTGTGTTTTTTCATATGACTTAAAAAAAAAAACATGTCATAAGAAACTATTTGCCCCTGGGCAAAAGTTTGGAGACCCCTTTTTTAAGCAATAAGGCACGAGAGGGTGTACATTATTGTGATTAAATCAGGGAAAAGAAATGTTGCACAAAAATTCATTCATATATTCAGGAATTAAAAATAATGTTTTGTATATCACACATTGATATGAATGTGAAGAGGTCAGAGGTGTGCATTATTGTCAGTAATGTCACGGCTGGACAAATGGCTCATCCAGTTAGATTTAAGGACCAGAACTACCTGTTTCATAGTAGTTTCAAATAACCTACCAGCCTGTCTTTTGATGATAAGGCCAAGCCCAAACTTCTGAAAACATAAAACACACAGTACCACAAAAAAAACATGCAAACTACATTAGAAATTTATCCATGATCTATCCATTGCATTGCTGTTTACCCAAAACTAAACCAAAACAGTTTGATGAATGGAATGGAAGAGAATAAAGAGAGGTCCCTACTGTGTAAAAGTGTTAGTAGGCTTTACATTGACACACTTAACACACAATACACAACACAACACACATTGGCAATATACTAGTTGTAATCTTAGCACATCAGCGATAGTCAGTCTTAGAATATTATCAGGACAGATTCTTCAGTGCTATCGCATAACTAATTAATGAAGTGCTTAGCTGCAGATTCAGATGAATGGTTGGTCAGAACTGTATTAGCAGCATCTGCTGTGCACCTCTGACTCAGTAAGTAAGCAGGCCCTGACAAATGGGCCCAAGACCTGCTGCTCAGCAAAGTGTAGTACCTAACAACCCCACACCCAAACTTCAGAGCCCTGTTTCAGCAGTGTGAGTCATAGAATAGAACAGACAGAGGGAGAGATAGTGAGTATAATTTGAGAGAAGTCTAGATAAAATATGAGTTGAAAGTATAACCGTAACAGAGAGAATTTTTTTGATGAAGCTTACTTTTTTGAAAGAAAAAACCCCCACTATGCTTAGGTAGTCCTCCAGAAAGTAAGTCACAAAATATAAATGTATGTATGAATAAACCACTCTCAAAATGAATAAAGTGCCAAAAGGAGACAGTAACATGAAGGGTTCATATTTATTTCAGTATGTTCCTGATAAAATAAGCAGGGCCTTGTTGTGACGCTTTAATGCTTAGCCTCTCCAAAGACTCTCTGTTCTTGTTTCTGCTGAATCCCAAAACGGGGGTCGTAGCAGACTTCACACTCACAGGCAACTAACTTTTGGCTTCTACTACAACTAGATCTCCTCGTTTCCTCTATCTAACACAGCTCATGCTTTTAGATTTTTACATTGAGCCTGCATCTTTCTCCTTCCTTCTGCCTGTGCAACATTTTCTCTGTCAGACTAACAAACAGACAGTGGTAGTCTGATGCTGGCACTCCTTTCTGCTTGATCACTCCCTTCATGCCAACAGGCCCACAGCATGCTGAGGGCTCACTGTCAGCAGACAAACAGCTCAACCACCAGATATTCTTTCCATCTTGCGATAGAGGCAGAAATGAGCTGGAGACTGTCACTGGAAGTGCATATGTGTTACAGGTGCCACGGGCACCTGATTAATTTATGTTCATTACCTTCGTTAAGTGTCCTTGTTTAGTGATTATTGGT
>JAOUQT010000042.1:16234949-16248476 GCA_025769995.1 Xyliphius kryptos | reverse complement strand
GCAATTTAGAGCATTCAATTTACCTTCATGTTTTTGGAATGTGGGAGGAAACCGGAGAACCCGAAGGAAACCCACGCTGACACGGGGAGAACATGCAAACTCCACCCAGATTGGGATTTGAACTGGGAATCTCCAGCGCTTAGAGCCGAATATGCTAACCACTAAGCCACTGTGTCGCCCTGATTGAACTATGATGGAAAAAATAATAAATCAGATGAAAAACAAATACATTTGTATGCTTTGGGGCCTTGTATCCACGTGAAAATGTAGTTTTACATCATCGAAAACGATTATTTATGAAAACGCTGGGCAAAGTGAAGATTTTGGCGTTTTAATCCCCTGGATGTCACTGTCACTGAATGATGTAACAATGACGTCACATAAGCGACTGTTATTGATTTTGCGTGTGAAGAAAAGGAATGCTACCAGAGACGTGCTGATTCTTATGTTCGTTCAGATTATTTTTTTTCTTGTTTCTTTTTACAAACCAAATTGTTAAAATGTAATGAGGGGCACCGGAGAAGAACTTGAGTTGAGTGTTTGTTTGAAGGAATTCCTATTGGCTGACAGATTTCAGCTTTGTTACACTGACATCTATGCACTTTGGTTTATTTGAATGGGTTCATGTGGATAAAAACTTTAAAATGATCCCATGTGTATTATTTTTGAAAATGATGTTGGGGAGACCCATCACACCTTTTTATATACATATCCAGCTACATGTGTAGCCTCAGTCTCAAAAATGCTTTTCATGTAGAAATTTCATATTCCTAAACAGAAACATTTATTCAGTCTAATTATGCTTATTAGTTTGGTCTGGATACGAGGGAGCACATTAGCTATGTGTAGCCTTAATGCTCAAATAAAAAAACAAATGAAATCAGCGGACACCGCTGGTGCTGAAATCCAAACTAGTTTTTAAAACACATTATTCATTTCAAACGAAGGACACAGCATCATATTATAGAAAAAAATGAAAACACGACTTTTTTCAAACAGACCAGACATCCTTGCATCCAAATTGGCATGCATTGTTACAGATCAGGCATGTGGGCTTTGCATTATTAAAACTGGGAGGATAAAGGCGTATTTTTGTCCATTCTTCAAGAAAGATCCTATTTTTGCTTTTAAATCTTCTCTTGAGATTTTTTTGATAGTTTATTTTGACAGCTAACAGTAACGTATGAAATTGCTGTGTCTGTTTGTTTTTTCATTAATAGCGCCCCCGATGGTCAGTCCACAAACTTCACCCACATCAGCTGTCTTGAATGTCTTGTGCCCAGCGCTTTGTCATTACAAGAGCACATATCCTACAATTACTTAATTGCCGACCTCTGCTGTAGTTTGTGGTCTGTTCTGTAAATAATTGTTACACTTTTACTTCTGTAAATATTAATTTTATTTGTACACTGCTCAAAAAAATGAAGGGAAAACTTAAACAACACAATATAACTCCAAGTAAATTAAACTTCTGTGAAATCGAACTGTCCGATTAGGAAGCAACACTGACAATCAATTTCACATTCTGTTGTGCAAATGGAGTAGACAACAGGTGGAAATTATTGGCAATTAGCAAGACGCTCAATAAAGGAGTGGTTTTGTGGGTGGGGACCACAGACCACTTCTCAGTACCTTTGCTTTCTGGCTGATGTTTAAGTCACTTTTGAATGTTGGTGGTGCTTTCACACTCGTGGTGGCATGACACGGACTCTACCACCCACACAAGTGGCTCAGGTATTGCAGCTCATCCACAATGACACATCAGTGTGAGCTGTAGCAAGAATGTTTGCTGTGTCTGTCAGCGTAGTGTCCAGAGCATGGAGCAGATACCAGGAGACAGGCCAGTACACCAGGAGCAGGACTGCCCCCTTTGTGCAAGGAGGAACAGGAGGAGCACTGCCAGTGCCCAGTAAAATGAACTCCAGCACAAACAGTTATAAACCGACTCTATGAGGATGGTATGAGGGTCCGACGTCCACAGATATGGGTAGTGCTCACAGCCCAACACAGAAAACCCCGGGATTGGCATATTCGCCACTGGCGCTCTGTGCTCTTTAAAGATGAAAGCAGGTTCACACTGAGCACATGTGACAGTCATGACAGAGTCTGGAGAGGCCGTGGAGAGTGATCTGCTGCCTGTAACATCCGTCAGCATGACAGGTTTGGCAGTGGGTCAGTAATGGCGTGGGGTGGCATTTCTTCAGAAGGCCGCACAGCCCTCTATGTGCTCGCCAGAGGTAACCTGACTGCCAATTCTAGACCTCATGTAGCTGGAGTGTGTCAGAAGTTCCTGCAAGATGACAGCATTGAAGCTATGGACTGGCCCACCCGTTCCCCAGACCTGAATCCGATTGAGCACATCTGGGACATCATGTCTCTCTCCATCCACCAACGTCCACTTGCACCACAGACTGTCCAGGAGTTGGTGGATGCTTTAGTCGAGGTCTGAGAGGAGATCCCTCAGGAGACCAAGCGCCACCTCATCAGGAGCATGCCCAAGCATTGTAGGGAGAACATACAGGCATGTGGAGGCCACACACACTACTGAGCCTCATTTTGACTTGTTTTAATGACATTACATCAAAGTTGGATCAGCCTGGTGTGTGTTTTTCCACTTTAATTTCGTGTGTGACTCCAAATCCAGGCCTCCATTGGTTAATACATTTGATTTCCATTAATGGTTTTTATGTGATTTTAATATCAGCACATTCAACTTTGTGCAGAACAAACTATTCAATGAAAATGTTTCATTCATTCAGATCTAGAATGTGTTATTTGAGTGTTCCTTTTATTTTTTTGAGCAGTGTTTTTTTTAGACTTTTAATTATAAGTATATGGATTTAGTTTGGAACCTGTCTCCTCTTATATTATTAAAAAACCTGACCCTTGGATATATACCAGTGTCTGTGACCTGAAGGTCATGGTCATCACTTTGATTAAGGATGAATATGAGAGAATAGGGCTGTCTGATGAGAACACTGCTGTGTATGAGAGGATGGGAGCGACGTAATGCCGGGTCCTTAGGGAAAAGAATGAAAGTAACTCCAGACAGAAAGAACAGGCAATCAATAACTGCAAGGGCGAAGTGTGTGCATGGGTGTGTATGTTGTGGGCTAAGTGCCTCTCACCAACACATATTTATTGTTACAGTTATTAGAACCAGACGGTTTACCTGCCTACAGTACCTGTATGTTGTCAGGACATTTGATATTTAGTACCAGTCAAAAGTTTGGACACACCTCCTTTTTGCACCTTTTGTTGTCGATTGTATCAGTTCCACTTACCATTAAGATGAGCATTGTAGTTTTATAATTACAGACTGTAGTCCATTTGTTTGTGGATTACAGTACTTACTGTGTTTATTCTCTTTACTCTTTTCTTTAATGGTCAGAATCCCAATAGCAGCACCACAGAGCAGGTATTAATGGATTGGTGCATTATTATTCCTATCCAAACAGTGTCACTGAGGTGTTCAAATGAAACTACAGCTGCACTAAAACCGCCTCACCACATCAGTATCACTGCAGAACTGACAATGAACAATACACCACACAAATTAATACCTGTTCTGTGATGGTCCTGACCAAAAGAGAACAGCAAACCATAGGGGGACTAAAACAAACTAAATTGATCTACTCCAGTCTGTTAATTGTTAAAAACTACAAAGTCCATCTATTTGGAATGTGGAGACAATGAATCTTTTAAGAATGTGTTGATGTCCTGCTCAAAAAAAAATCATAATTAGAATGAATAGAGCAGAATGACGTCTGTTTAATTGGATTCAGTGTGGCATTGTATGGCAAAGTTAAGCATTACATTCATGGCTTTTGTATTTTAAATAAAGCATTATTTAATTTCCTGTTTTCATATATCCAAAAAAATGTGTGTATTGTTAGATATTGTTTAAACCTACTATTGTATCACAATGCACATTTTAATTAGTCATTTAACAGACACGTTTATCCAAAGCGCCATAAATGAGAGAACATCTATATATATGTCCGATTGCCTCCTCAGTCCTGAGATTGTGGTAGTGTTGTATTTATAAGCAGAACTAAATGTATGATAGATCAGGATTTTTTTTTAAAACGATACAGAATTAGGCTTCGTATTTGATTTCCGCAACTTTGCAGTAAAACATTTTGCACATAATTGTTCAGTTTATAAAGGGTTATGTAATGAAATGAGTTCATGACCCACTTCTATAAAAACAGCATAGCTCCTAGTACTCACTTTTAGTGAATTAATGCAGCCGTCACTTTCATAGTTTTTCCTATCCAGGCACGTACGCTCACACAAGCCTTTTTAAGGTATAGGAGTGAGGATTCAAAGGCTTTTAATGCTCTTTATAAAGCTCCACTTGTGCAGGCATGTGATATTACTGTATCGTGTCGCATTCTATAGCATCAAGAACTAGTCCGTAGAGCATCCTAACATCAGAATGTTGTTACTGTTGAATCAGTGGCTGCTCAAGAAATGACTGACCTGTAGTCAAGTGTTTGCTGATAGGAAGGAAATATTCTTAAGTTTTGTAACTACTGGTGTAAATGACTGTGAATAACTGAAGTATCTATAAGTATATTGTTTTAGTTTGCTATACACACCTCACAGGAGACTGCCTTTGTTGGAAAAGAAATGCGAATGGCAGCAGCTTTTCAACTGTTTCACTTACTATATCGATGCAATTTCTAGTTTTCTAGATATGTAGGTAGTCACAGTGCAAAGATTTGTGTGGTGAATAATTTTGAGCCCTGCAATGTGTTATTTGAGAGTGATGTGTTTGTGTTGCACTGATATGAATGGTTCACATGGAGCAGTGCGAATGGAGTTTTAAAATGCTGTGCCCACTTAATGAGCCCTCTGTCAGGATTTATTTAAACAATATATTTCATGGATGAAGTAGATATATCATTCGTTATCTTCCGCTTATTCCTTTATGAGGGTCGAGGGGGATGCCCATCCAGGGGAGACCATTTCGGGCGCTGGGCAGATACACCCAGGACAGGGCGCCAATCCATCGCTGGGTACACACTCGCTCACACATCCATCCACACACTATACAGGGCAATTTAGAGCATTCAATTTACCTTCATGTTTTTGGAATGTGGGCGGAAATCTACGCAGACACAGGGAGAACATGCAAACTCCACCCAGATTGGGATTTGAACCGGGCATCCTCAGCGCTGAGAGGCGAATGTTATCAATATCATATTATTTAAGTAATTACTCCTGTTTGGTTTGAGTCATGTAATGGATTAATCGAAATTTGAATGGATTTCAGAATGTAATACTAGAGGTACAGGGATCCTCACTGTTTTACATTGTTTGTGGGTCATAACAAAAAACATTCTCAGAGCAGCTTTGAAGAACCATTTTACTTATGCCCAATCACACCTAATTAGATTTTTTTTAAATATTTTATATATTTTTGATAACTTTGGTTGACTCGGGACTTAAACCTTCAGATTGTCAGATTAATGCCCTGACCACAAATCTACCATGGCCTTGCTGAATTAATTCACTACTTACTGTGTATTGGGCAACACCAGACACTGATGCTGCTTGCTAAAGCCACTAAAACCTGGAAATTTGCATGCCCCCTCTGAAGAGTCCAGCCCAATAGGTTTTATATGTTTTATTGATTTGTCAATTTATAAATGTAAATGTATAAACCTGGTTATGGTGAGCATAAAATTGACAGTATATATTTTGCTGTGCCGTAACACATCGACAGTCCTTTTTTTTATTGCGTTCGACTTTTTCACGTATTTTAAGTTGTTTTATTTATTTATTAGTGTCTGAAATTATACTTAAGTCACAAAATCTAAAGAACAACTCATAACTTATTTTTCGATGACCCAAACCAGGACGTAAAATATTTTTGTTTAATTTTCTACACATAAAAATCTACTTTTACTTGCTTAACCAACTTGTTTGGTATCTTGAGCATCTATATAAAGCTTCTGATAAATATGTCCAGAACCAAAAAGTGAATATTTTGTCTTGTTGTCATGTTTATTTGACTGATTAAATGGGGGGGAAAAGTTTGGTGCTGATTGGCTAATACATTATAAAAAATCCTTGGTTTTTACCATGTTGTGATCTGTGGCTCAAACAGAGTTCATATAAATGGGCAAGTTTTATAGCATCACTGAAAACCTGGCCTAAGAATTTGCCCAGATTATAAGACCTCCCACCAACCATCATGTAACAAAGTACCCAGTTTGGAGCTGCAGTCGCCTAGCGACACACATACTGTTTGTGAGCTAAACATAAAAAGGCAGACAAACTGATCACATGAGAGATAAATGTACACTTTATCACCCTAGAGATCAAAGCCACTTTGGTCCCAAGGTTACTCCACCACTGTCACTTGGCATACACAGACATGGCGGTTCCTGAAGCTGGGTCATTTAAATCAAGATCCCTCTGCCATTTAATGACCTAAGCAGCTCTCATGTTCAGTTGGACCGTTTTAGAGTTTTTCAAAAATCTTTTTTTTTTTTTTTTTTTTTTTTTTTAATTAAAAAGCTAGATTTTTTAACTAGAAAGCTAAAATAATTTTTGCATTTACTTTCCATGAACATTGATACAGCAACCATTGACCACAGTGAAGTAGTAATACATTACAGTAATGACTTTACAAGATGTAGTCCTTAGCCTTTCAGTTCTGTTTATGGTTTTAACATTTTAATAACCCTCCTAAGTATTGTGTAGGAAGGTTCAGAAGCATGTTGACATGCTCAGAGTGAAAGCAGAAAAACACTTCATTATAAAATATGATTATAATATGAAAATTCAATCATCCCAAGTTCATCCTCTTTGGAGTGTGTACAAGAGCATAAATTTTACCAGAAAGGTTTGAATGGATCCTGTGAAGCAGTTTGTCACTGAATATGGATCATGTTTTTATTATTTCAAGCTGTGAGTACGGGCAGGTCATATTTAGTTACACTTTGGCAAGCTTTGTGTGCTTGGACTACATCGTTCAAGGACCGTAATGACATATAATTTACACAAAAATGTATTTGCAATGCAATTGCCCCAATTTATTAAAGTACTAATCATAGTAGCACCGGTTTGTCATTCTGTTTGGAGCACCTACCGCTTCGCACAGCTGCTGGGTCAACCCTGGGCCCTAACCTCTTCCCAACATTCTCACAGACCTTCACATTATTGGACAACAAACAAGGGGATGCATTTTAAAGCCACATTTTAAACCCCAGTTGTATACTTTTTACATATGTTTTTGATTTCTTTTCCAATGAGGGTGTTCGCATTAGCAGGGATATTTTTTCCGATTCATGTGAATCATGAATCAGCATCAGCAATTATGTGCTGTGGCTACATTGAACAGTGGTGTTTGAAATTTTATGAAACCATTAGAATTTGTGTCAGAATAAATCTGACCTAAATCGGACCTCAGATCTTGAAACAAGCCTTAAAAGTAGATGTAAAGAACCAAAATAAATGAGACAAATATTAAAGTAAACGAATGAATAAATTAATAAAATGAATAAATAAAATCATATAATAGATATTTAAGTGGCTAAAGTATGTGAACCTTTAGCATTAGCAGATTAGTTAGGTCAATGGAAAAACTATTAGGTGTGAATGGATGACCGGAAATGGAAATGAGGCACAAGAGGACATGCATTATTGTGAATAAATCACAGGAAAGGGGTGTTGGGCACGACGCATAGTAGAGTATAGTTACACTTCTTTCTTGGTCTTATTCACAATAATGCACAACCTTCTATATAACGGTTACCAACACACTATTATAAAAAACAAGGTTTGAGTCATAAATGCATTTTCAAGAGAGAAAACCGTTAATAAAGTATTCTTCCACTAGGTAATCCAGTCCGGTTTATAAATGCTGATCGCTGAGTAACAGGTTTCAGGTTCCTCTAACAATCAAATACTGTCATCTAGTCAACAGGTCTGTTTTACTTTTAATGTTTGTCACGCGGTCAGAAGTGTGCGTTATTGTCAATGTCATGGCTTGACAACTCAGCCAATCAGATTTAAGGACAGGAACTTCCCATTTTATAATTGGCTGTAATATTTTCTTGTTCTTCTATTAAAGGGAAGTTTTTATTTTTTCAAATTAATAAAAAATAAAATAATTTCAAAGTTTTTTTAGCTGGGTCAGAAATACACCTTTCAGAACACGTACACGTTCATATTTAAAAATCCAATGTAATAAATTTTTGCCAAAATTAACTAAACTAAATTTTATGCTTTTTTTTCAGAACATTGTAAATGAATAGGTTTATTTGACATTATCATTTAATTAATTGTGATTCATATTGGTCTACATCTGATCTGGTTGATTCATTTTTGTTATTTGTTATTTTTGAGGTGATTACAATTGCTTTAGTTTAATGCAAACGAATCTTAATGATGACGTTTAAGTATAATGCCCCCTGGTGGCTGCAGGACCCTAATTAATCTACCATTTAGCAGCTGCACTCTCACTGACCTTATCCAACTGTAAGGTTTATAAAGAACAAAGGAAAGGCACGGTGGAATAAGAAGTTCATCCGAGCCATGACGGGAAGTAAGCAGATGGGGTGTGTTCTCACAGGAAGCAACCAGATATACGCCAAGGAATTGGGTGTGCTGATGCAAGATTTCTCCCAATTCACCTTGAAGACTAATCACATTATGTGTTCTATCAGCACACTCTAGTCAAGCCTGGCTGGCAATTAGCCAGTCACTGATGAAATGATACACTCCAATGTCCTGACACTGAAGAGGCGTTTGAAAGGATGAGCAGTGGGTCATGTGTGAATCAGACACAGTCTCCCAAATGACCCTTAAAGACAAACCTGAAGAATCAAATGCTGTTAAAAGGAAGTATTTGGACCAGGACAGAATTTGTTTTAATAGTTGGTGCGATTTGTCCTCTGGCGCTTCGACTGCCTACTGTGTCTGGGGAGTTAGGAGAAATAAAATCTTTTCTCTTTTATTCCTGGTCACTGGGCAAATTGCTCCGTTTTCCTGTAATGAATTTTCAGCCTTCAAAGTCTGTGCTGCCTCAAAACATGTTTCCACACTACTTGACAGAACGATGGGGGAGAAAGCTGCAAACTGAAGAGAACAGCCTGTACTAATAGCTGAGCTGCCTGATGGGAACAAGTTCTGATTCTTAAGAAGTGTGCCACTTTGGAATATGAAACAACAAGACTGCATAAAGGTCATAAATTGCTACCTTTACGAAAGTGTGTGGTGTTTGGTTGTGATAAACACAATTATTTTTTTCTGTAAGTCAGAATTTAGAAATGGAATTTAGAAATGGAACACTGTAAATGAAATGTACTCAGGTAATCCCTGTTCCTGAATTTGTACCGTACTGTTTTTTGAATAAAATGGGAGGAAACACGATTTTAACCCCTCAACTCACTCCAATGTTTTTTCAGTTGTAGTAGTCATGTCTAATTCACACGCATCCCACTGCTCTACTTCCCAAGGGTATCTGCTCTTTTAGATCATCTGGCCTGTTGGTCCAGTAACGTGAGCATCCAGGCTGCTCTCAACCACCGTGTCATCATTTTTTTTTTAAAGAACAAGCTGATAAAAAAAAAAAAAAAATGAAACTTTGTGCAAGAAAATAAATAAATCATTAAAAACTGTCACTGTGGTGTTCAAAATCAGTCTAACGGCACTTTTAAACGAAAAGCTAATTCCAAACTGGTCACAGAATTTTGTCACTCACATACTTGAATAAAGTATGTGTGTGCATGCTTGTGCGGTTTAGTCTACAGGAGAATAGATGACTGGTTTTATGTAATTTTTGATAAGGAAATGAGGCACAAAAGGACATGCATTATTGTGAATAAATCACAGGAAAGGGGTGTTAGGCACGACGCAGAGTAGCGTGTGTGTGCATGCTTGTGCTGTATAGTCTACAGGAGTGCTTCAATCATTTAAAATATACATCCATGTAATATTTTCTGGTTTTGTGTGAAATGTTAGATCAGTATTTGAAGTAACCTGGTCAGTTATTGGCAGGAACAGATTGGGAAGTGAAATTCTGCCGTTTTCCAATACGGATGAAGTATTTAAACATGAAACAAGATTTAATCCAACTTCCTGAACTATTTATTGTCGTCTTGTGTGTTCCCTTACTGTTTTTTTCTTCCACCCATCACGTTCCTGCGTTATTTTGTCCAGGTGTCCAGATCTCTCTGTCTACATTCCTCTTGATGCTTTGCTTATTCAGTCTTCCTTCGTTTCTGCTTGGTCCGTTACTCCCCTTCCTTTCTTTCCTGTTTCCTTTCTCCAGCAGGCTGTGTCTCTCCCCTGTGTGGAATGGAATGCAGGGAAAGAGAAACAAATCTAGAGCAGCATACAAAACCAGTCTGCTTTCTTCCAGTCTCTTATAGTATTTTGCTGTTGTCCATTCACTTTACACAGGCTCCCATCGGTGCATAGCGCCGTATGTTACGTTTCATCTTTGATGAACATTTTAAGAGGTGCAGTGCTTCATTATTAGTGGCAGGGCTGTTTTATAGGCTGTGTTGTAGCAGCAAATAGAAAGAGCATTCAGCTTACTATGAACTATTCTTCTGATCTGTCTTTAGAGACAGTGGAGGGAGGTTTTTTGTGATGCTTGTTTAAAATTAATAGCTAGATATTTGTTTAGATATATGATTGTACTTGCTGCACCACCACATGTAGCATGAGCTTTCATAGCTTTTATAGCTAGAGGACCAGGACCTTTATCCACCAGGGGGCAGGTCTGTGCCAAAACCTTTTACTAAAAGAAAAAAAAAAAGAAAAACAGGCTGCCGCTTCCTAGTGTCAATGTTCTACATACTGTACAGTGCTTTTCAGAGATGAACTTCAGATCTAGTACCACTTTTCTTTCACCCACATATTTACTGCCATTTCATTATAATTGTAACAGTTAAATAACAATTTTCCCAAACATTATAATAATTTTAAGTTACAATTGATAATATTTTGCTTTCATTTGCAAATCTAACAGTTTTCATTATTTTTTTGAAATTCAGTCTGCATATAAAAAGACATCAGTATAACAATTTTCTGAATCAAAGAGGCTTTATCCAAATTCATGATTCGCCTTCTTTTGGCCATATGGTGGTGGTATTAAATCCTCCAACCTTAATTTGGTAAATTTTTATCAAATTACAATACCTTATTAATCGAAGGAATTGGTTTCAATTATAAAAGAGGTGCTTAAAGCACGATTCCTTTGTTTTATTTTTTTTTTTACAAATTGTGGCTTTAATTATTTTATTGAACATGTGATATACTTGATCACTGTTAGTCCATTACTTTTTGGTCATTTTATGGGATGTTTATGAATATGTTGCATTTTAAATCGAAATAAAAGGAAGTTCAAAATAACATAAGATCTACTTAGTGTCATGTTGCAACATAACACACACACACACACACATTACATAATTCCTCTTAAATTCATTAGGTTTATTAATGTTATTGTAACTGGTACAGATTTCACTTGGTACTAAAAACGGATGAATGTGTGTGTAGTCCCTGTTTTTGATGTCAGAGCCTGAGAAGAAATTCTAGCACATGCATCCAAATAGCTACAGTCTGTTTGCTGTTATGTGAGGTGTTGGGAAGTTCTGTTAGTCTGAGATGTTTGCTTGTCTATTGGTTGTAGATGTTAACTTTCAGTTGCAAGGTCGGTGGGTGCGAGGATTTAAAATTTTGCGTGTGTGTGTGTGTGGTGCTAAGTGTCTGACAGAAGGAGCCACTAATGAAGGACTGGCCTGCAAATTTTGAGACTAAATGCTAAAGATGGCATCTGCTGTCTTATTACACCTAAAGCCTTCTCTTTTTTTCTACAGCCAGACTTGACAGATTTAGACTGAAGATTTTTGCGGCCAGTGAAGAATCCTATGCACTCTAGAGCTATTAGGCATGATATACTTTTATTTTTTGGGGGGTGGGGTGTAGATGGACTGGTCAGTTAGGTAAATGAGTCAATTCATATTGGGTAATTGTCAGTATTTTATAATGGTCTGTAAAATAGTAAAGTAAGTAAAATTATAAGTATTGTTCAACAAGCACTGCTTATATTGGATCAAACCTTGAGGAAAATTCAAAAAACAAAACATATATGAACGAAACGAATACTAATAAAATAATGATAAAATATAATGCTTCTGGGAGATGACTCTTACACATTTTCTTTTTAAATTGGATTAAAAAAAAAGTATGTCTGTAACTATAATTCTCAATCAACTGTAATTATGTAGTAAAATGTTCGTATGATAAGCACCTTTTACAAATTCCTGCTTTTATCACCTCATATTTGAGGAAAAGGTTCATAATATGTATGTCATCTTACTATGAATGTATTATAAGCATTCATTCATTATTAATCTTCTGCTTATACCTCTACGAGTGTTGCAAGGGAGGGAGGGGGGATTCCCCATGCTCACCCAGGCAAGAACATCTTGGGCGCTGGGCAAATAGACCCAGAACAGGGTGCCAGTCTATTGCTGGGCACTCACTCTCTCTCGCTCTCACACACACACCAACTATAGGGGCAATTTAGAACAGCCAATTTACCTTGAATCCTAGTTTTTGGACTGTGGGAGGAACCTGGAGGAAACCCATGCGGATACTGGGGTAAACATGGAAAGTCTACCCCGATTGGGATTCAAACCAGGAATCCCCAGGCAATGTGCTAACCACTGAGCCACCGTATTATAAGCATATACAGTTTAAATGAATTAACTTGTTCATTAAATAAATAACAAAATCTCATAATTAAAGCAAATCATTGTCACTGTAGGAAATAAAACAAGTTTTTTGGGCAAGTAGTTGTGAAACAAGGATACCTGCAGCAGATGTGGCTTCTTTAAAGTGCAATCTGATCCGTGAGTCAGTCTGAAATTTAGAAAACAGGAGTCAAAGTCTGCAGATAAACCATAAAAGTTTCTTCCAACATCATAACAAAACTTTAGGATGTATGGGTAATGATCTCACCTTTACTGTTTAATTTTACACTAGGATCACAGGCAAGGCTTCCCCATGCCTATCCACAGGATAACATTTCAGGTGCTGAACAGATTCACTCAGGACAGGGTGTTAATTCATTTCTGGGTGTTCTCTCTCTCTCTGCTGAGGAAATAAAAGAAATTGAAGAATACCCAGCAGTTTGTCCATGACGTAAAGTATTTTACAGAGGAAGGGGCTTTTACTACTCAAAAAGGTTTTAGACTTAAGAAAATTCTAACAAAATTGAAAAAAACCTCCACACTGATGACTCAGAATAAGCCTCTTCTTTTTTTGTGTTCTACATTTTTTAACCAGACATAGGTGACATAAAGATAATAACATTCAACATAAATGGGAAAGTCAGTCTCTCCAATTGACTCATAATCTTGGTTTTTCAATTGACAATCATCTAAAACTTTCAGATCAGGTCACGAAAACTGCCCGCTCCTGCAGATTCATTCTGTATAACATCAGGAAAATCAGACCTTTCCTAACAGAACAGGCTACTCAGCTGCTGGTCCA
>JAOUQT010000042.1:16189283-16204227 GCA_025769995.1 Xyliphius kryptos | reverse complement strand
ACTCCTATCTTTAGGGCATATGGGTGTAAGGATAATAACTCTACTTAAACCTAAGTAATGAGGAATCACAATGAATAAGTTCATTCATTCATCCATTCATTTTCCACTATCATAAGTATGCATCGTTGACGGTTAAAGAGTTTGTAGCAATATTTAAGGAAAATGTCAAGGCAAGTTACAGTAGTCTACAAACATAAGGCTTGAATGCAGCTGATCACGTTTGGCCTGGTGTTCCTCCCAAGCTCACACGGAGTAAAGCAGTGTTTCATATTTCGTGAGGCGATGTCATATCCTTTTAGTTATATTAATGGTTGTGTTAAGAAAAGAGAATGTGAGAGTATAGCCCTTTTTACATAGAGATTGCAGAATAAAGATGTAAACACTCCTCTGTAATACCACCTTTTCATCTTCAACCAAAGGAGACAGAAAGGCAAAGCAACAATGATCCCCCCCGATCATGCCATCGAACCTTTTTCACAAACAGAGACCCAGAACTAAAGTGCCTTTTTTCCCCTGCCGTGAACAGCTGTGTAAAAAAACAAACAAAAAAAAGCTATTGAGTGTGTGTCAGACTGGAACAATCTATGCATGATGAGTGTGTGAGGGACAGTGAGATCCAGATGGAGCATGCAAGTGTGTGAAAAAACGTGTGCAGACAATGAAAGTGAGGTGCAAGTGTGTATGAGTGTGAGAATGCTTGTCAATGTGAGAATGACTATAAGACCACGATTGTATACGAGTGTGCATTTGTGTAACTTGGCAAGTGGGTGGACGTGTGACGGAAAGGGAGAGAGTGCAAGACCAGGCGTGCGCGAGAGCCGGCATGTCCAAGAGCGGGCGTGCGAGTGGGTCGGTGCGAGAGCAAGCGATTATGTGAGAGTGTTTGAGCGAGTGGGGTAGGCGAGAGCGGGCGTGCGGGGTAGGTGCGTGCGAGAGCGAATGAGAATGTGAATTGTCCCTTTTTTATTTATTTATTTATTTATTTTTAGATCCCATATAGAAATGAGGTAGGCGTCCCAAACTTTGGGGACTGTTGGCATGTAAGCCTGTTTGAGACACAGCAGCTAATTGTACAATAATAGTCCATCATGAATCAAATGAAGTGTAAATAAAATCTTCAATATAGGGTGGAGGAGCTCAGATCGTATCTTTTTGCTCAGTTTTATTAATTGACAAAAAAATGTGCTTACAAAATCAATGAAACCAGCCATTTGAACTGGGGTACACAAACGTTTAGTAAAGACTATACATTCATATGTTTATTTAGGTGCCTTCATGGTCAATGCCATGTGCTATGTGTGTGATGCTGTTGGCATGTAGCTGCTGACAGGTTTATTAAAAAAGCAGCATGGCAGACAGCAGGCGTGCTGGCCTCAGGCCACCGAGATCTGACTACCGCTGCTCAAAGAGCTGCATCATGCTTACTCACACTTACCTCCTCAGTTGGGTCTCGTCTGTACTGTTTACTCAAATAAAATTCATTTCTGATGGGTCCCTCCCTGGTGCATTTTTAATGCCTGTAAATGAAATTTGTGCCACTGCCTGTAAATGAAGCTGCTGGTTCTCCTCAGTAGCACTTAGTATAGGAGCGGTATTACAGTGACTTCTCATATAGTGGTGTTTAAGAGCTGACTGGTTTTTCATTTTAATGTTGCAGGTGTATGAACTATTTCCATTTGGTCTGACATTAGGTGGAGAAGTGCTGCAGACTTTGTCATATGCTTTATTAGTAAGGGGCTAATACTGCGGTTATCATTAGGAGTCACAATAGTGGCCATTTTGGGAGTTGCTTTCCCTGCTGTTCTTCCTGGTGTGTGCGCGGCCGATGTGGGAGGCTGGCATTAAACCTAGACATTACCTCACCCTACTGGGCAGACGGCCCATGACGCTGCTCAGCAGGCTGCAGGAGAGAGCAGGAAAAAAACTCAATACCTGGCCATTATCTACATACACACACACGCTCACTCATCCTCCCATGCACTTGTGCTCTCTCGCTCGCTCTCTCTCTCTCTCTCTCTCTCTCTCTCTCTCAAGCACACACACACACAGACACTGCAGCGCACATCCGCAGATGTCACATTCCTTCCCTACCTTCCCCACAGATGGCAATTTTCAGACATGTGCACGCACACACGGTCTCCTGGGATGTGAATGAAGATAATTTGCCACAGCATGCAGGTTTTAGTGGGAGATGAGTCAGGTAATGGAGGATGCTTGAAGATGGCCCTCTCCCGCATTAAAACTGCAGCTTATCAGTGTGCCCTGCCCTACTGTCGCTAGGCGAACTCCCTCAGGCCATTTAATACTAAAACCAACAGGAGGGATTGCACTCATTCATATCCACACACACACATAATCGTGTACATTTTTATACACAGATTTGTGTCTTATTGTTTAATTGATTGTTCTTAATGCAAATAAATTGATACATATGTGTCCTGTACAAAAATCACTGTTAAACCACTATCAACATTAAGATAATCAATGAGAGATGTTCTGCATAAGACTGTTTATATCTCATGCATACAAAAATTCCCCAATTATTTGGAGTAGACAGGTCATAGTGAGTACCTATTAAAAGCACAGTTTATTATTAGTTTCTCTAAAGCTCTACTTTGATCTGAGTCTTGGAAGTCTCAGACTAAACAATTTTCAGTATTTAAAGGGAGACCGTAGGATTGTTTTATTCTAGCACAAAATGCATGTCCCCTGTTTTTACCTGTTCTCCCTGTAATACCATCATGAAATACATCTGCGTCTATATGACCAGTTTTGTCCTTTACTCATTTCTTACAGCTTATTCTTATTTCACTTATGTCGAGGTCTTTGACTTGGCTGAGATTTGTCTCTGTAAGAACTTTGCCCCATTAGTAGTAGCTTGTTACTTGATTCTTTATTCCGTCATTGATTTTAACATCCTTTCTGCTAAGCAGGATAAATAGGGAAACTTCAACTAGGGAAACACTATTAGGTTGCCATTGTTAGCGAGTTTTTAATTACCCCACCAGTCTTGCATGCAGGAGTTGGCTTAGGGGCAGCAAGTGCATCAAGAAAATCCCTTTTCCCACATCTTATCTTATACTTGTTTCAAAATGGATTCATTTATTTTTTGGAATTCATCAGAATTCCACACAAAATACCCCATAAAGACATTATAACATTATTAAAAAAAAAATGAATACAAATGTATAATTGAGGTCATGTCTTACCTATCAGTATCACTACCATGGTTGTTGGTATGGTTGTTGCCATTATGGGGATTGGTAGCTTAGTGGTTAGGGCGTTGGACCATCATTCGGAATGTTGTAGGTTCAAATCCCACTGTAGTTACCAATGTGGGTCCTTGAGCAAGACCCTTAGCCCTCGTGGGCTGTGATCTGTAAGTCGCTTTGGATAAAACCGTCTGCTAAATAATTAAATGTAAATGGTTATGTGAAAAAAACATAGCTTTTTAAAATATTTTTCTTAAATTAAGTTGCTAAAGCTTTAAAGGTTAACAGCGATTGTGATTAAATAAACAAATGGTTGCTTTAAATGCTTAACCAAGGTATTTTATAAGAAATTAATTGCAACTTTTTTTTTTTTTTTTCTTTTTTTTTTTTCTTTTTTTTTTATATAGACCGTTTAGCTTTTTAACACAAAGACCAAACCGTAGTTGCAAAGTACAAAAGTCACAGTGTTGGCCTCCCTTTTAAATATCAGATAGATAATAACAGTAACTGGTTCACCTGTCTATTTAATTACATTTAAGTTTGACAATTTGAATGAATGAGCAATTGTTTTTTAGCTTTATTTGCACATTATAACCCTTAACATCAGAGTAAAACACTGACATTAAAAGCCCTTATCTTAAATACACTAGGAAATCTGTGTTTGGACATGAAGGGAGTGGTTTATTGCCACTCATCACAATATCTGACTGAATCGAACAACAATGTCAGATCTTTTACAGTTTATGTTGCAAAACAAATAATCAAAATAGAAAAATACCATTGCATATTTATATTTTAAATTTGATTAATTTTGTCACCGGTGTTTTGATCTGGAAAGCTGATATTAATCACTCTTTAAAGGCATTTTACTACCGAATTTAAAAAGGCAGACCCGCAATGTTTGACAAACGTACATTTGTTCAGGTGTTGCCAGCAAAAATAAAGTTTGTCCAAAGCTATGGACCAATGCAGCCGTGTGCAACCAGAAACAGAGCGCAATCCTCATGTTTGGCTCTTAAATTTGACTTCATGCAATTGACAAAAATGGACAGTTTTCCAGCATGTCCCATGTTTTATGATTCAGAACGCTAACATATTAATCTGTTCACTTTAACATAAAAACTGATCCGTCCATGTATTTCGTTAGAGGCAATCTAATTTCTATCTTCATATGTCTGTTTTTTTTTTTTTTTTTTTTAAATTAAATCATTTGATTTAATGTTACAATGAGAATGTGTAACTAAACCTGGAGAAGGATGTTTTAAAGGGTTAGGAGTTTAGAGAGAAAAAAAACCTTAACCCTCAAAGCGCAAGTAAAAAACTGATTTTAAGACTGTAACCTTGAGAGAGCCGAGTCTTGGCTGAAATACAGATTTTCAATTTTAAAAAGATCAGATACATCAAGTACCTGAAGTGATTGAATTAAGTGATTATAGTCTCATAAAAAGATGCTGCTGGTCTTGAAATATAAAGACAATCCAAAGCCATGACCGTATGGTTACAGTACAGTTGTTAAAAAATAAATAAATAAAAAATAAAAAAGATGACCGTGTAATAGAAAAGCAGGGTAAATTTCCACAATATGGCATCAAACTCTGGGACTACTTACCAGTATACAATAACTAAAAGGGTAAGACCTAGAAAATACTTATTACATTTATTTTATGCTAAACCCTTTAAATTGATTGAAAGATAAATGTTTATTTTAGAAGGTTTTTTTTTTTTTTTTTTACACATTTATGCTTTTAGTGTTGTGGTTCCTCTTTAACGACAACAACTATAGAAAAGAGTGAAGAACTTAAGCTTAAGTCAGTTTTTAACTTTCTGTATACTGCTGGTCTTTATAGTGTAACGTTATGAGAAACAATAATAATTTTTATAAAGTTTGTTGCTTAATTGTTAGATCTTTGTCAGAAGTTTCGCTGGTATACTTTGGTGCAAGAAAAATAATTTAATATTTTTTTGTTATTTGACAAATACATGAAATATGTTTAGAATGGACCCTTCTATTTTGAAAGTCTGCCATCTTTCCTGGCATGCTAATTATCAGCTTCTGGGTTAATTCTTAACTAATGGATACCAATTCTTGGAGCCAACACAATTCCTGTATTTTATCTGGTCAATAGTAGAATTCCGTGACTTTAAGTATGGATTAAGCATGGATTACGCAATTATTAGTTGCCTTGTCCAAGTTTATATTTTGTCCTGAGTTAAGAGTAAAAATTACTTGAGTAATATTAGAGGTAATTTCGTGGTAGGATTAAAATGACGTGATGGTTAATCTGTTTGTCGGTTAATCTGATGGTAGAAAATGTATATGATTGTTTAAAAAAATGTGAAATTAAAACCTGCTCATATGAATCTAGCTACATATTACAAAACAGCAGGCTTGGTTTTAGATCTTGGTTTAATTAAAAACTAGAAACCTTTAGCCAAGTGGCACACACCTCATATTACGCACCAGGTGGCGCCCTGTCTCGATCAGCATCTACAGCATGAGCTTTAAACGTGTAATTAGTGTATAAATAATAAATACAATATGTATCTAATGAATGTATAGCACAGTATTTATATTGCTAACAGTTAGCTGGTAACTTGTTGTAAAAAAAAAAAAAAAAGGTGTATATATATCCATGTCTAATGGCTAATTAATTTCTTTACTTTTTAAAATGAAACTACTAAGACTGTTGTAGCGCTTTGCTAGAGAAGAAATGTAAAAATGATTTTGGTGAGACTAAGAAAACCAGCCACAACATTTAAGATGCACAGTTTGTCTAACATCAGTCTCCCTTGGGATCTTTCTTCAGACACTCATTCAAACCCTGAGTCATGACCCCTACGTCTCCCCCACCCACATGTCTGGTGTGTGTGTGTGTGTCAGAGAGAGGGAGAGGGAGATATGGCAGGGGGACATGACTTCCAGACAAGACGTCAGACAGATAAATGTCAGCTCGTCTCCCAGTGGGATGAGGGGGTAAAGCGGAAAGAGGAGAGGGATTTAATCGTTTACCTTTCATTTTGACATCTAAGCTTGATGGTAGACAGATTAAACATTACTAACTAGATAAAACATGATGCTTATGGTCATAAGATTATGTTTTGAAACTGTTGCTGCTGTACAGAAAGGAAATTCTGTGAAAACCACAGTATGAGAACTGATATCCATGTGCATTTTCAATAATAATCGCTGTAGTTATCTTGTTGTTTAATCTGATCTGTTATCTCGGTATAACATTTAGAAATGTAAGTTTTACAGTGTAGAATGGAGTTTGATGATTTTATTTGCAAATTAATATATAAACCATGTAAGATACCTTTTCTCACCAGCGTCTGTTGAACATTTGATTCGGTTAGGTTCTTGATCTGTGTGAGACACATCACAATGTAGGAGTGTTAAGATGAGTACAAAACATTGGTCTGTAGACTTGCAGTACTTTGATGATGGAAATTAAGTTGTATTTTATTAATGGACCTAAATTCCAATCAGTTTTGTTGGAATGATATACATTGTCAGGAAACCAAAAAGAAAAGATAGAACAGTTTCAGGTACATTTCACTATGTAGTAGGGCTGGGACGATATGGCCGAATATCACCATTGCGATATATTGAGCAGTTTAACCCCGTTAACGATAAATGAACAATAACACACATAACCCCAAAAATAAAGAATATATAAGGCCAACATAATAATTCACAGCCATAATGATGGTACAATTCCCTTTTTTATTGCCACGTAGTCACGTGACTACCCTACAAAGAGCACGCAGCCTCTTAAAGGAACATGGACATAGCCGACAAAAAAGACAAAACAACTTTTCTTTTAATTTTTTTAATATACCGAAAAAATACAGGTATGAGCAAAATGACGTCGGTTATAGTCATAAATTTCGGTATATCGCCCAGGCCTTCTATGTAGTAATCTTTTCATGCGGTGTTCCATGTCCTCTTTAAAGGTGAAACCCCTGTTATAAAGCAGTGCAGCTAGACATTATCAGTTTATGGTTAAAGTACTCAGACAGCATGTGCTCAGACGCACTCAGACGGCCGGGTCACGCCAAGGTCAACCAACATGTTTCTCCCTCACACCGCCTTGTTTGGTTGTGTCTGGTACAAAGTGTAGCTGGAACACACGGCGGCTTCGTCGCAAACCGCACGTCGCTGCACTGACAGAGTGTTGAAAGAGCTTTTGCTGCATCGGGTTATAAAGCAGCGGCGGCTCCAGCGGGACGCTTCCTCGGTCATTAGCATATTTAGTCTGGACATAACCCCCCAAGCGAGTGTTCGGACGCGACGCAGTGTGTCGAACAAAGCCATGTCCGAATGAACAAGGGTCGGGCTAGTTTGACATCGTACTTAGTGCGCTAATGTTAGATTTAGGACGTAACCCAGCCCCCCGCGCCGCCGGGAGTCACCAGGAAGAGGCTCGTTTTTCAGGACGCCCACCCCTCGGGATTACTCAGTGAGACGGTGCAGTGTTCGAGCATCGAGCAGAGGACGGGAGGGGAGAAGGGGCTTCCAGCGTCCGCCTGCCTCAGTCCTACCACGCCGCCGCCGCGCAACCGGGGAGTTGGAGTTTCCTGGCCGACAGCGCCCGCTGGTGAAAGGACCCAGCAGTAAACATGCGCTAAACGATGCCCGGGGTGGAGGCGAGGAGAGCCACTGTGAGTGGTCCGTGTGGCGGGCTCCATGCAGAACCAGAGCGGAGCGTCTAGCGGCACCGGCTACGAGTCCAATGGCGCCTGCGTGTGTAACTGCACAGGAGCCCAACTTCAGGGAATGGACATATGTGAGTGGAAACATTTCGTCTTGCGGTCAACATCCGCTGCCTTAAAAAAAAAACAACTTTTGACACAGAATCTATGTACTCTGTGTGTGTGCTTGGTGTAGTGGCACAGATGAATTCAAAGTTACAACTATGATGGCGCAGCAGGATACATTGTCATACAATAGATTTGTTTAAATCGGCAGTAATTCATATGGTACGTAGATTTGTTTTAAAGCAACAGCGTTCAAATTGTGTGTGAGAATAGTAAGAATTATGATATACATCATCCTTATTGATTGTGGGTTTTGTTCTGGCACTGACTGCACTTTCTTAATATCCTCTTACCTGAGCTTTCATTCTTCGTAGTTCTCAGTCCCTTATAATATTCTACAACTTTACAGAACAGGAATTTGCTTAATAAATCTTTTTTGTTGTTTTTTTTATACGTATGTTGTTTTCAGATGTGTTTCTAAGTAATTTTAGTGTTGTAACTTAATGTCAGCTTTGGCAAAAGATATTTGTTTCCACATTTCATCTGTGTTTTGTTAAATATATTATCAGCTCAGTATTTTAACCTCGTTTCCTATTTTAAAACTGAATCATGAGCTTCCTTTGAGCATCACTGTTCAGCCACAGGTCACTGCCGAGCCTGAAAGTGATTTTCATAATGATGTATACAAAATTCAATCAGCGTAGTTCACAGCAAAAGGTTAAAAATTCACAGAAACACATTGTAATAACTGATATTTAACCCACAAATGAAGACATAAGCATAGAAATTTACTGGAAAACATCAAGATAAACATTTTACTTCCACTTAAGGATAGCTAAGTCCTTAAGCATGGATTGCTTGTACCTGTGTTGCGCTCCGATAGGAGGGGACATCTAGTAACAAAATGTGAAAGTGTCAAATGTGTACCATTCAGTGTGCCCCATAACGAACCTAAAAATTACAGTTTAGCTTGAGGTCCAGATACAGAATATGGGTCGATTTATTTTTCATAAATACTGTTCATGATAAATGAACTCCAAATGGTACAATGTAGACAGGAAACAGAACCCAAATTTCTGTTGTTTTACAGATTTCACCTCTTCTCGTCCAACTGCTCTCACCCCACTTAACTGTAGGAAAATGTCACCATTGAACCCTTTTCAAACCCTGTTCTAGCATTCACTAATGGAGGAGTGTGGTTTCCACCCACTGAGGTCATGCATGCAAGTTCAGCTAGCGGTCATGGTCGAATGTTTTAGAGAAGTAGAATGTTATTTCCCCTCCTCTCCCCTCGCCTGCTTTCTCTTCTCAACAGCACTCTGTAATGAAACTTTGTTCAGTGCTCAGCGTGCCCTGAGGACAACTTTCAGGAGTCCTGCACTTCCTAACTAAATAAACAGTAAAACGAAAGCCAGAGACATCTCCCTTGAAACGTCAGTGTTGACTGATTTACTCTACAGACTTAGCAAGATGATGTTTCTGCCTGCAAGTCCACACAAGTAGCTTTGACTGCCATAAAAGTACCTCTCACTTCTGGTCAAACACCACATACCAAGGTATGACTGCCAGAAACGAAGCCTTCCGAAAATAGAAGTTAATTTTGTATGGGTTAGCAAACCAATGAAAGCTAATTATAACCAACGTAGATGAAATAAGAATCCACATAAGATTTAGTCTTCTAGCAAAGAGACAAACTGATTTTTTTTTCACACCCGCCTCACTACACTAGCTATATTTGTGTAGTCCAGTCTAGAAAATCTAAAGACAACAAGTTGTGAGCGTTTTGTGTATGATTGTCCTGTATAAGTGCTTTTATTTGGAAACGGTTTAAACGCTTTATTAACTGGTGGAACCAGTGTAACTTAAAGAGCTGCTGACTGAGCAGACGATTGGTGTTGGATGGAATCTTGGCACCAGTGGTAGTTGCCAGTATGTTTATTTGTACCAGCCATATGATGTGTTGCCTGTGAATTTAATCTGAACACGACTGACCGTGACCTTCATTGTGATCGTATGGAAATCACTGGACTAAACAAATGCCTATTTGTGTTTGTCAGGCTTGTGAACGAAATGATTTGCTTGCACAATAGTGACAGTGAAGTAAACACAAGAATTAAGACAGCAGTACATGATTTTCAACAAATTTGGGACTGCAAGACTGCAATAGCACAAGTTCTTTATGATGTTTGTATGTTATCCCCACAGCTGCATATGTCTAGATTTTTGTTTCTGGTAGCATTTTTTTCTTATTTTTTTTTTTTGGAAATGGACAGAGCTGTAGGTGGTGTTTCTTTAACAGCGTCTCCAGTGACCCTGTTTAGAATAAGGATAAGAAAATGGTCAAATAGATGACTGTTCTGAAAATGTAAGTACTAACACTAAAACCCTATTTTAATATTTTAGCAAATAAATATTTGTAACTTAATATATTTTTACAGTTAATGATTATACTTTATATAAAATAAAATAAAACTATTGTACATATAAACTATCTATATATATATATATATATATAGATCTCAATAAATAAAATATTTCAGTTAGAAATCTTTATGTAGTAGATTGTGGAATGCATTGAGAACAAAATAACATAAAAAATTGATTCACAGTCAGTGTTGCTTCCTAACTGGACAGCTTAATTTCAAGATGTGTGGTTGACTTGGAGTTACATTGTGTTGTTTAAATGTTCCTTTTATTTTTTGGTGGAGTGTATATATAGTTAACATTCTAACATGAGCACATTCTCCATTAACAGGCATTACTGCTTTATTGTTAAGGTGGAATATGGTTTGCACACAATCCAGTCATTCAGTAAAGTTGAAGCAAATTCAGCCTTTCTGCACTAAAACCGCCCCGGTTACCTGGGCCAGCATGACATAATTTTTAAACTGTGTGTTGAAACCTCATCTGGAAATGTTTTTTCTTTGCTTTTCTCTGCACATCTGTATGCAATGCATTTGAGATTAACTGTGTTATAAGGATGGATTTTAGTATGCACTATATGCACAACAGTATTAGGCACACCTGTTTGTCACTAAGCTCAGCTGATCCTTTTAGTGCCATTGCCACAGGTGTTCAAATCAAACATGCAGCCATGCATTCTGGGAAACTGTATACTTCCTGTTTTGTAAAAAAAAAAAATCAAATAAAATTGGACTTAATCATGACTTTAAGTGCAGAAAGCAATATTTATTAGGCATAGTATGGTGAGTTTGTTTAAGAAAAACCTGATTGTCTTATACAACATCCTGAACTCAACCCTATCAAACACCTTTAGAATGAGTTTGAATAGAGCACGCAAGACATGCCCTTTCATCTGACACAAAAAAGTGTCTAGCGTGTATTACTTTAGTTTAACGTATACATACTACATGGTCACATGATAATTAGATGTATGTAGAATTTGTATGAGAGAAAAAATGTGCAGTGGTGTTTTGCGATTCAGTATATAATTAAGTTGTAGTATTTGTTGGGTGCAGAGATTTTTCTTTAGCATACTGAATGTATTCATGTCCATCATATAAATACAGACTAGGTAAAGTAAGTACACCAGACTGAGGAGTGTGTAGTATACTGTATTCCAAACAGCCATTGTGTTTCTCTAAGATTTGTTCAAACTAAACAGACATGTGGGTATGTTTGGGTAAAGGCCTAAACAACACCTAATGATAAATGTAACTCTTAGTCAACCTTTACAAACAGAAGTAAACAAGTCTTGTTTGGTGAAGTTAATTGCTGTATTGCTTCCTTAACAAAGGCGGTTTTTCATGTGAAACATATGGCTCGTATAAATAGAGTTCCAGACCACTTTGCACTGTGTATATATAAAGATCTCTTTTTGCTCAACGCAACTGCATGCTGACATTTGGTTGATGCTATGAGGCATAGTGACCTCATCCTGTAGTCAAAACCAAGTGCAGTTTTCTTTATTCATGTTTCATAGTGAAAAATGTTGAATACAATCAGGATCTATTTAAAAGACTTGGAACAAACAGTCAAGAGTTTACGTCAACCTTGTCGACCAGTCTAGCGTAGCCTTATTAAATAAGATTATTACAAGTTGCTAACAAATATATACAGGGTTGTTTTGTACCCCTTGTTTTGAACATTTTGTTATTGACTTTTCACACGTAATCACACAAGACCTATAAGATGCCTTTTATGCACAATGCTGCCTTTTCTCTCTTGGTAAACAGAAACTCGGTTGGGCATCTTCACTGTGATGTCTCTGTTCTTTTCTCTGAGTAATTGATGGTGTGAGCTCTTCTGGAGAAATAAGGCTGTCGCTAGCCTTGCTGGGTGGCATGGCCTCTTCGCACTGGCACCGTTTGTGCCACAGCCATACTGCAGGGATGAAATTGGTTCCCCACACCTCTGATGCCCAGTGGGATGCCAGTCTGTCAGCATGTTTTTCTCCGACCTACTATACCACAAGGCTTTGATTTTTAACACAAAGACCACCTGTGTGATTCAGCCATCTAAAACGGCAGACGAGGCCACCCGCCAACACAAATATGCACGTTTATCACTGGATGACAGTGACTGTCTCTAATATTGTAGTGGATGCATTCAAAAGTCTGTCAAAACACTTTTCCTGTTTTGTCTTGTCAGAGTGATGAGGCGTCTGTGGTTGTTGTGACAAACGGTGCAAGTGTCCACTGTCTTATGCTAGGAAAATGCAGTGTGCAAAAGCTTTCGGTTTCTTTTTTTTCTTCTTTTCTTTTTCTTTGTAACTGTTTCAGACCAGTTAATAATCAAACGTAGTACATCATCATAGCGGGGTGATATGAAAATATTGAGATCAGTTAAATGACGTTAAGTAACTTCTTTTTTCAGATAATGTTTAATCTATGGATTACCATTGTCTGGATCTGATGTCAAGAGCGGAATTAGATCTATTCTGGTTTTATCAAAGCATTTTTAATCAGATTTGATTAGCATTTTGAAGCAGAACATGCCTAGTACCTGTTTCATGTCTGTGGTTGTGTGGTTCTTGTATGTGTTCAAAGAAACAGAATATAATGAAAGTGTCCACAGTGTGGAAATATTTGAAATCGAAACACAAAAACACTTGGTAATCTTAGCGATGTCAATGCATTTCACAAAGTGGTTGTACCCCAGAGCATCATTCAACTTTACTTTAGCATCCAAAAATAAACACTTAAATTGAAAACAGTGACTTCACTGTAGATATTTAAGATAGGGCTTTAATAAAGGAAAACAGACTGGAGGACAATGTAAAAATCCACTAAAAGAGCAACAAAGCGAATGGCTTGATCACAATCAGAATGTTGCATTACTAGATGATAACTGCAGAACAAAATACAGGCCTTTACACAGACTAGGTCTCTGAACAAGGTTCTTTTGGTCATACGGAACAATATTGACTTGTGTGGCTTTAAAATCCTAAGAAAACCAAAGCTTTACTAAGTGGAATTTAGAGCACAATGTATTTCTATTTCGGGCGGCACGGTGCCTTAGTGGTTAGCACATTCGCCTCTCAGCGCTGGGGATTCCTTGTTCGAATCCCAATTTGGGTGGAGTTTACATGTTCTCCCTGTGTCTGCGTGGGTTTCCTCCGGGTTCTCCAGTTTCCTCCCACATTCCAAAAACATGAAGGTAAATTGAATGCTCTAAATTGCCCTGTTTAGTGAGTGAGTATGTACCCAGCGATGGATTGGGGCCCTGTCCTGGGTGTATCTGCCCAGCGCCTAAGACGTTCTCCCTTGGATGGGCCGCGACCCTCATAAAGGAATAAGCGGAAGATAAATGAATGAAAAGAATCATACTCAGTTCTCAGTGAATGAGAATGTGGATTGTTTAGAAAATAAAAGCCAAGATAGCAAAATTTGGTTTATGTCTCATTTATGACCTTTATAACATAACAACTGCAGGAAATACTTATCTGTTAACTACAGGACGCCCATCTGCCTGGAAAATCTGACCATATATCTGTTTAAACAAATGCTTGAAAGGTCCCTTAACACACAAAAAAAACAACAACAGGCAGTCACATACTTCTGGTCTGGTCTTTTTACATTGTGTTTGTGTGAATTTTGTTAAATTATAAATAGTTTACAACAGATGCAAGGTTATAAAAACAATTTTATTTCATTCCAGAAGTTCAGGTCATATTTCAAAATAGATTAGACAAAGTTATTTATTTTTTTTGGAGTTTTAATGTTTTCACAGTGAACTGATGTTTTGAGAAAGTACCATCATTTTTCTGTACTGCTACGTTCTAAGGTTCCATCCACAGCCCAGCTCACTGAAGAAATATCTCATCTCTGGTCACAATAGTATCATTGTGCATTTCACTCCTAATCAAAAGTCAGAGGGCAGCAAGCAAGCTAACCACGTTCTTAATCGAGAGCTTAAAGTGCATCCTGTGTCATGTTACCTCTGTGCAGCTGGTCTCATTGTTTCCTATTCTTTTTGCTGGCTATGAACTCGCACCATGTATCTTCCACTCCAGATCTTTCTGGTAAGCTTTTCTTCCTGATATTCTGTCCTATAGAGAGCTTGTGTTACTTTATCTCTTATGAATCATGTGCAAAGCAATGACAACATTGTTTTTTCTGTCAAAAAAATAATACATTTTGGTGGTAAAGGTTAACATTTGTGTTTTCTTTACCTCAGCCATGAAATGGAAAGTGGACATTTTTCAGGGAATAAAAAATCCACATTCTGAATTGTCGGTTATATTTATTGAGCAGAAATTGTTTTATTAAATTCTAGGAAGCTTCAAAATTATTATATAGCTATTTCTTGTGTATTTTAAAATACCAAGTATTTAAGATGTGCAGTATTTTGTTCTTACAGTGCAATATATATCTATTACTACACATACACACACAATGTGTGTCACACTCCCGGTGTCTCACTCTGAGGAAGGTGTTCCCTCTAGGGCAGTGGTTCTCAACCTTCCTAATGCCGTGACCCCACAATACAGTTCCTCATGTTGTGGTGACCCC
>JAOUQT010000042.1:16179148-16189183 GCA_025769995.1 Xyliphius kryptos | reverse complement strand
CGAGACTGGACTACTGCAACTCTCTCTTAGCGGGGCTACCTTGGAGTGCTATCCGCCCCTACAGTTGATCCAGAACTCGGCTGTAAGACTTGTATTTAATGTTCAATCCAAGTTCACACACACTACACCACTGCTCCACAACTCTCCACTGGCTCCCTGTAGTTGCTCACATCAGATTTAAAACACTGATGCTCGCTTACAAATCCAAGAATGGTCCTGCACCCTACTACATTACAGCACTTATTACGCCCCTCGTGCACTCCGGTCATCTAGCACTGCTCGACTGGTTTCCCCATCTCTTAGGGGACAAGGAAGACATGCTTCTAGACGACTCTTCAGTCTGGCTCCTAAATGCTGGAATGAACCTTCCCTTAATGTTCGAAGCCACTTATTTCGCACTTACCTGAAGTAAACCCATTTCCCGTCTGTCTGGCACTTGTTTGTGCCCTGTGGAGGATTCTTTATTAAACTATGGTTATCAGCAATTAGTCTGACTGATCTTTAAGTAAACAGGTGTGGATTTTGTGATTCAGCATTGTTTATAAGTGGGTGGATGGGTGCTGTGTGTTCTGCTATGCAACTCATTAATGCTATCATAATTAAGAGGAGTCACAGCAGTGGCCATTTTGGGAGTTGCTGTGCCTGCTGTTCTTCCTGTTGAGCCTGTGTGTGCTGGTGTGGGAGGCTGGCATTAAACCTAGACATTACCTCACCTTACTGGGCAGACGGCCCATGACGATGCTCAGCAGGCTGCGAGAGGAGCATGAGGGGTTGGGGTGGGGGATTCAATACCTGGTGATTATCTTCACTCACTTGCCATCTTTCTCTCTCTGTCTCTCACTATTTCACTGTTCCTCTTTTGCACCCTCTATCTCTCTCTCTCTCGTACATATAAAACATGCTGCGGCATACATCCGCAGACGTCACATTCCTTTCCTACAGATGGCAATTTTCAGACACACACCCGATATCCTGGTATGAGTGTGAAGCTAATTTGCCACAGCGTGCAGGCTCTGGTGGGAGATGAGTCAGGTAATAGGGAGTGCTTGAAATGGGCCCTCTCTTACATTAAACCTGCAGATTATCGCTGTGATGTATCTCTGTGCCTGTCTCTCTAAAAGCTGCTCCCCTAGGTCATCTTATACTAACACCTATAAAGGGTCAGTGCTCACTATTAATACAGAGTTTCTATGTGTACAGTTCAGAATATTTCTGACGCTGTTCTCAGATCCCTAGAGCTGAAGGTATTTTGAGTTTGCTCGAGGAAAGCATGGGCTATATTTTTATATAAGTACATGTGGGCATTTGAGGTGATTTCATTGCAGGATCTAACTAAACTTAAAGGCAAATGCCCACCCAAACTAGACATTCTGGCAACACCAGGGTTAATATAATAACATTATAAGCAACTCCATCTTGTGCCCTTATGTCTGAAGCCCTGTATCTGATCTGTAGTGCTGACAATTCACATTTAGCTATATAATGCATATCAATACACGTGACTAGACACACCGCAAAAGACACTACAGAAGCCACAGAGAACAAGGATTTGGGACAACTAGAGAAGACAAGTTAATTTGTTACAGTACTTGGTTAAGTCATAAAGTGTAAAAACCATGTGTTATGTTCAGGTGCACTTATTATGAATTGCTTGTTGGCAGTGGCCTGAGACATACTGGGTATGTGTCAGTGTGAATCATAAGGAACATCAAAACTCGTCAGGACAAGTCTGGTTATTTGCCAAAGACTCACCATTACATTTCATCGCAGGTGTTGTTCCAGTCATACTAGTGTATTTTTTTTTTGCAAGTCATCATTTGGAACAAGGAAAAGATATTCACAGTAGTCAGTAGTGAGAAGGCTTTACTTTGGGTTATCGGACATTTTTGCATTACTGTCTCCCTGTGTGTGGCACCAGGTGGCGCCATGCTTCAAACAGCACATGCCGAACAGAAGAGCGTTTGGATGTTACATAATAGAGGATTAGGAAATGTCTGTAGTGCTAAAAATAAAACCGGATCCAAAGTGTTGTAGATGGTTTACAACTTGCACATGACTTTTCATGGAACTAGAGTAAAGATCTTGTTAGTTAAGGTCTTGCGTTAAAATATGTATATTTTTTCACTATTTTGATGTAATCAGTACAGAAGAGACAGTGTGCTATCTAGAGGATTTGCCTATTTGAATATATTAAAATGCATTGTGGAGGGAATGTGAAAACCCAGCCACAACAGCATTAACATGCACGGTTTGTCCAACACTAGTTTCCCTTGGGATGTTGCTTCAGACACCCAATTCAATCCCTGAGTCATGACCCCTACCTCTCTACCTCCCCCACGTCTGGGGCGAGTGTGTGTGTGTGTGTGTGTGTGTGTGTCTTGGCAGGGGACATGACTTCCAGACAAGACGTCAGACAGATAAATGTCAGCTTGTCTCCCTGTGGGATGAGTGTGTGTGTGTAAAAGGGGGGGTGAAGAGTAGGATCTAATCTGTTAAATTTCCTCTTGACATCTGGGATTCTACATTGTAGACAGTTGAAGGTTTAATAACAAGAATGGACTACATGCTCTTCCTAAACTTGGAGATCTGTAGGAGCTAGCGTTGTCCGAACATATGTTCATGTGGGAAATTCTGATATCCCGGCCATCATCTTTGTCCATTTCTTTGGTACTGTAGCTGATTTGATTAAAGAGTACTGATTTAAAATGTCATTATTTTTAAAACAAGTGATTTATTTTTATTTTTAGAAAATATATTTGCCATTATGATAAAAAATAATGCAGGTGGTAGATTGCAACAACTTTTTTAAACCAGATCAGTTTGGCCGGTTTAAACGCGGTTGTCTTACATAAGACTCTTTACTTTTATCCCTATTTGAAGGATGTGCACTGACTCGAGTGATTTCATAACAACAATTCAATGCAATTTATTTTTATTTATAAAGCGCAATGGGCATTGTCCCAAAGCAGCTGTACTAAAAAAAAAACATTTAATCCCAGATGAGTAACAGTGGCAAGGAAAAACTCCCTGAGTAAGTAAGGAACCTTGAGAGGAACCAGACATAACAGAAATAACAATCAGTTTTATTGCCCTGGTAATGTTTGTAACACACATGACGAATTTGTTGTGTTTGGTGTCTTATTATAATACTGTATATAACTATATACATATATATAGTTATATATATATCTATATGTGTACTCAAAACTAAAACTAAGACACAAATTAAGAATTAATTTTAACATATTATATCTAAAGATAATGTCTTGAAAGGTGTGTTCTTGATTGATCGCATGAGGTGGATTGCTGCAGTTAAAGTTGACTGTAGTTAAAGAGCTCAGACAGTGTGAGAGAGCATGTGTGTACTTCACCCACACCCAGACGTCGGGGTCACGCCAAGGTCACGCACCGTGTTTCTCCCACAGACCGCCTTGTTTGGTTATGTCTGGGGCAAAGGGGAGCCGTAACAGAACGGCTGTGTCCTAAACCGCATGCTACAGTGCGTCATAAAGGTTACATATGGTAATCTCAGGACAGTGGGTATTCTCGGACCCTTAAACCCAGGGAGTGGGTTTAAAGAGGAATATTTTCATATACTTTAAAAATGTACCAGTTTGACAAAGTCTGTAGTGCGCGGTTTGAGACGCAGCCCAGCCTTAATAAACGCACCCACCCCCACTGTCGCGCGCTTGGCGGAGACACCAGGAAGCGGGTGTTTTTTTTAGGACGCCCCCCTCCCCCCCTTACACTCTGGATTGTAATTCGCGAGACGGTGATGTGTGTGTGCGAGATATGAATAAGGGCAGTACAGAGGGGTTACGCAGTCTGTCTGTATCATTCAACACAGACACGCCGGCTATTGAGCTGGTATAACGAAACTGGAGTAACTAATCGCCAGGTTTGTTCATCGCTAATAGAGGACGGGGATTTTATTTCCCCTGCCCGGAGCGAGTATGTGGTGAAAACGATGCGAGTGGCGCGGAGAGCCGGTGGAAGTTGTCGCGGTGGCGAGCTCCATGCAGAACCAGAGCGGAGCGGCTAGCGGAAGCGGCTACGGCTCCAATGGCGCCTGCGTGTGTAACTGCACCGGAGCCCAAGTTCAGGGAATGGACATATGTAAGTGCAAAACTTCCTCGACATCTTAAACGGCTCACTCTGAACTTTCTGTTCAACTTGTATTTACGTTTTCATGTTGGAGACATGTTCATGGGAAATGTCCCGTTAAATTCCCTATAACGCCGCGTTTAAGAACCTATAGCGGGGTAGTTAGTGCGTCTTAACCAGTGTTTATAATCCGCGAGTGAACACCAAAATATCCGTGTAATTCTCACAAAGACTTTCCAGATGATAAACATGGAATATTGTTAAACATGGAATATTGTTAAACATGGAATATTGGTAAATATGGAATATTGTTAAACATGGAATACTGGTAAATATGGAATATTGTTAAACATGGAATATTGTTAAACATGGAATACTGGTAAACATGGGATATTGTTAATCATGGAATATTGTTAAACATGGAATATTGGTAAACATGGGATATTGTTAATCATGGAATATTGGTAAATATGGAATATTGTTAAACATGGAATATTGGTAAACATGGGATATTGGTAAACATGGGATATTGTTACACATGGAATATTGTTAAACATGGGATATTGTTAAACATGGGATATTGATAAACATGGTATATTGTTAAACATGGAATATTGTTAATCATGGAATATTGTTAAACATGGAATATTGATAAACATGGTATATTGGTAAACATGGGTGGCTCAAATAGACTGAACTAATGTTTCTTGATTGAAACTTTAACATTAAGTTAAATTCACTGACTCATGATTCAGAATCATTCTCATAACTGATACAGTAAATGATACAGTTACATAATGAGGATTAACTGAGGTTTTTGGTAGAATTTTTATAAAATTATTTTGAAATCCTAGTTCAGAAAAGCACTATAGACCACTTTACACTCGTTTATAATACTGAGTAAAAGATGATCCAGACATGGTTAACAAATCTTAATAATAATTTCCCATTGGTGCACATTGAGATTTAGTATAATATATATATAATACACAGAGTGAGATGGAAAAGGTTGACACGCTGTGGCGACCCCTGATAAAAGGGAGAGGCCGAAAGAAGAAGAAGTGTAATATTTGATCACAATGTTCATCAGTCTTGACACTCAGACATTTCAGCATGTCTGAGCCAAACTATATTTCCAATTTTATTTTCTCACCCATCCAAATTAAAGAATCAAGTGTTCCCTAAGCCTCCATAGCTACAGGTGTATGAATGCTTCAGCACACCAAGACATTTCGGACAATTACACAATTTGGAGCTGGCCTCTTCCTCTTCCAACATGACTGTGCACAAAACAAGGTCCATAAAGGTATGGATGTCAAAGTCTGGTGCGGATGAACTTGACTAGCCTGCACGGAGTCCTGACCTTAGCTCAACAGAACATCTTTGGGATGAATTAGAGAGGAGACTGAGAGCCAGGCCTTCTTGTCCAACATCAGTGTGTGACCTCACAAGTGCGCTTCTGGAAGAATGGTCAAAAATTTCTTAAACTTGTGGACAGCCTTTCTAGAAGAGTTCAAGCTGTGCTAACTGCAAAGGGTGGGCTGCCTTTATATTGAACCCTATGGATTAGCTCATATGTGAGTTAAGGCAGGTGAGCAAATACTTTTGGAAATATAGTGTACATCCTGGATCTTATCCTCCTAGCACTCTAGTCAGTGTTTAGTAAAATATGTCTGTGCATGTGTGAACACAGCATGTTATAGAAAATCAGAGTGGGCGTGTTTATGAAGTGTATTTTGTTTGTATATATACTATAAATATATATGTAGATTGTTATTCACTTAAGCTTTATATTGTGCTTTTTACAGTGGAACATTGAAACACAGCTTTATAGAAACTTAATACAGGACAATACAGAATCATGAAGTTTATATTAGGTACAACCTGTCAGAGAGCGGTGGGATTTTACCTGTACAGTGGGATTTTACCTGTAAAACCCATAGAAAATTTTGCCTGTTCCTTCACGGGATATGCATTGTGCTGTGTGCCACTCATAGTTGTCAGATGATTAAATCTGCTAATAGGTAATTTATGGTAAACGTCTGTGTAATATGCAAGATAAAAGTATAGACAACATTTACTCTTTTTTTAATTATTTCTCAAGTTTAAAGTGACTTAGTTTGCACGTAGAAGTGCTCAGATGATTTGATCCCACACAGACCAAAGACACACCATTCTTCCTAAATCAGTGAATACAGAGGGTATAAAACTGATATAAGGAAGTGTTTCTGGTCATCTGTAGAAAGTCATTCAGCTTCAGTAGCGAATCACAGGTGTATATGATTATTAACAATAATGCGAATGGACCAGTTATGTCTATTCCTCTCTCTTTTGTACTTTAATATAAGTCTGTTATATTAATGCTGACACAAAAATGATCATTATGGTTAAATCCTTATTGTAAACAAAACTTGTCTTCTTCTGTATGTTTTGCGTCATGGCATGCATACTGCATGTGCCACCCCTGAACGCACCCAACACAGAACATCCCCAGGATGATTTGTGAAAGTGCAACTCCGTAAAATCTCCAGAACCAATATTGCAGAACTTTTCCAGAGTTTCTTTGTGAAAGGGGCATCAATTACACGTGGATTTAATTCAAATGATCTACCATCTACCAGATTGTTTAACCTTATATATCTTATATCTAATATACATCTTCTATCTATAATCTATAACAGCCAATTCTTTAAAAAATCTATATAACAGAAATAACTGATTCAATAATTGATAAGAGGTTGCCAAATAAGCTCTGTATGGGTATATAGAAGAATTATTTAGCCATGCATTGTTAAAAAGTGGATATGATGGGCAATTGTATATAAAAGATAAAACGCTCCTGAGTCATGCAGCTCTTGCCACATAACGGAACTGATGATGGTGTGTATGTAGGTTGACTTCCACAGTGATGGCTTGGTTCTCTGCTGCAGAGTAGTGTATGACTGATGTGTTCAGTGATAACAGCCTGAGGATCCAGTGACTGATGAGTCAGGATGACAGTAAATGTGCTCCGTCACTACTCTAGCTATTGTAGCACTGCCAGCCGTCTACTAGCAGTGTGTGGATCCTTTTATTTCTGTTATATATATATTTTTTAAATAATTGGCTGTTATCGATTATAGATATAAGATATATATTAGATATAAGGTTATACAATCTGGTAGATGGTAGATCATTTGAATTACATTTGTCCAGTTCTTCCATAACATCTGTCTGTATTTGCTCTTTAGAAATCTAACTGGTGAGCACATTTCCAGCCCTTTACTAGCATTCTCAGTTGGAGGAGCTGTGGTTTACACCCACTGAGGTCACGCATGCAAGTTCAAATAGCGGTCATGGGCAACTGTTTTAGTGAAATGCAGAGGTTTCCCCCCTCCCCCCCACCGTCTTTCCCCTCTCTTTTCCCACTAGTTCTGTTTAAACAAATCTTTTCGACTTGACTCAGTGTTGTGCTTGCCCTCAGGAGAATGTTCTGCATATTGCACTTCCTAACAAAACTCCATGGTTGATTGTTTAACTCTGCAGACATGGCAAGTTGATGCAGCAGCCTACAAGTGCATACATGTTGCTCTGACTGATATAAAAGCACCTTTCATGCCATGCTGTCTTACCAAATATGAAGACTTTCTGAAAATAGTTTCGAAGCTAGTGAACTATTCTAGTTTAAAAGTAGTGTCTGTTTACATGGCTGAGATGATGTCAATGAAAATTATGATGATACAGTATGTAAAGAACATGGACTGAGGTAGGTTAATACCAAATCTATTCTCATAATTAGCTAGGAATCTTCATTACTTTAAGTTTTTACTCTGAGATCTGAAAGTCTGTCTCAAAGCAAAGCTCTGATGTTCTCCTAAATCTGTGTGAGAGCTCTAAACTATGAGATGCTAACAAGTGGCAGGATGTTCTGTACTCTGCATTATGTCTGGAATTTGGAGATGTGCGGATAGCGTTACTGATTAGCAGCAAAACCAAAATCATTACCAAAGCTGTATGTTCTCTCTTTATATAGTTAAAGGACGATGGGAAGCAAGTTAGCACTGGAACTTACAGGCAGAATGCTCATTTGAACCAGCCATCTGATTTGAGTCATTTACATGACTTATAGGAACAAGGAGCACTATGGCCCCTCTTACCATCATATGGATATCACTAGACTAAACAAATGATCATTTGTGTTTTCACTGGATTTTGGGTGAGGGGGGGCAATTTGCTTGAACAAAGGGACAGTGTGATGGGGGAAAACTTGTAGGAGTTAAGCATGGGTGAATAGGCAGGCCATAGCACTTTAGGAATGCTTCAGGAATTTCTTTTACGTCAAACAGCTTAGAGTTGAGTTCAATTCAGTTTTGTTTCTATAGGCATTTTTGCAATGCAAAGCAGCTTTAGAGAATAATTCAGATAATTACTATTACTTTTATGCAAGTTACTTTATTACTGGGAAGTGGCAAGGTGCCTAAAATGATGAGAGAAACTAGAATTATAAGGGAAGCCCATTCCATTTTGGTGGTGATGGATGAAAATGGGTTGCAACTTTGGAATAGACACAAGCTCTTACAGGAAGTAGAGTATCAGTGTGTATTAGGCATGAGGATCAACACTGTCTCTGGAATAGCGAGTGTTGGCGAGTCATTGTGCAAGCAAAGTGTATTCAACTCTCTTCGGTATTCTGAAAAATAACTGACTCATAACTGACCGTTAGATTGAAAATATTTAGAAAATGGCTAGCTCTGGAGCCATTACATCCTCTGTAAAACCAAGCTACACCTGATTTCCTGTTTCAGATCGAGACAAAGGGATAACATAAAATTGTGTAGCCTCTCCCCTTGGAATGTTTCTTTGTCAGCACTTTTTTTTGTAGCTGGTCGTTCCTTTATATCGAAGGTGGAGACTCGATGACGTGAGAGTCCAGAAAGTATTAGCCGCAGCAGCTTTTTTTTATTTGCAAGATGACTCACAACAGGGCAAGGACAGCTTGTGTTATTACTTTTATCGGCTGCCGTCAAAATTCTACCTATTTACCATGTGACTTATTGATGGCAGATAAAATTGCTGCTTTAGATGCTAGCGGATGGAAACAAACAGTGAATTGAAACTAATCCAATTCTGTAAAAACTCTTGATATATTACCTAATTGCTTCAGGGACAACATAACATTGATTTACCTTATTGGAGTGTTTCATTTGTCTCATTTCTATTGATGCAAGTGTATGCACTACATATTCATGGCTGAAGTATTTCAGCCACGCACTCTCTTCTCCTATTAGCTGTAATGAGGTAGCTTTTTTTTTATAGTTGTTGCTATTTGCATTGTTTCTCGACAGTCTACTTCTCCGTCTCTATTCATCAGACACCTTGCATCACAGTTTGCATATGAGGCTACTTCAGTGTAAACCACCACATCTCATGGAGTGCTTGTTAATTATGTGTTGAGAGTGGGGGGGGAGAAGGTAGACACTCAATGGATATTGAAATTATGCAGTTGATGTTGAAGTCTTCATGCATCTGATGAGTGTAACTGTGAAGTATACATGCATTCTGGATCTTTTGTGATGTACAGCGGGGTCTCGGTGAGGAATTTTAACCTACGGTTACTGACATTTACACGTAAGCACACTGGAGCAGTAAGAAGCCCATTATGGCTCGGCTGTGCTTTTTTTTTTTTCTCTCTCTTGATGGACAGAAACTCAGTTGGGCATCTTTAAGATGATGTCTCTGTTTCTTTCTCAGTGTAATTGATGGCAAGAGCAACTGTTTAGTGTGGATGCTGCTGTTTGGCGTTCTGGGTGGCATGGCCTCTTCCCACTGCCATAGTTTGTGGCACGGCCGTGACTGCAGGGCTGTACTCGGCTGCCCGTCTATCTGATGCCCAGTGGGATACCAGTCTGTTAGTGTGTTTTTCTCTGTCCCACTATGCCACAGGGCTTTGAT
>JAOUQT010000042.1:16113902-16126439 GCA_025769995.1 Xyliphius kryptos | reverse complement strand
TACTTTTATATTTATAAATATTACACTTGGTCGTACTTTTATATATAAAAATATCACACTTGGTCATACTTTTATATATAAAAATATCACACTTGGTCATACTTTTCTATATAAGAGTTGGCACCCTCTTTTATAACAGGGATCTTTGTGGAAGTGAGTGTCCATGGCATGAACAAAGGAAATTTCTGACCAATCCAGTCAGATTTTGTACAAATGTAGGAAATTCAAAACCATTGTTACCCTCTTCAGGAGTGGTCAACCAACAAAGATTACTTCAAGATTAAGGCGTGTAATAGTCGGCGTGGTCACAAAAAACTTACGGTAATTTAAGGTCTAAGCCTGAAGGCCTCTCTCACTTTGGCTAATGGTAATGTTCATAAGTCCACTACCATGAGAACACTGAACAACAATGGTGTGCATGGCAGGATTGCAATGAGAAAGCTACTGCTCTCCGAAAAGAACATTGCTGCTCATCTGCAGTTTACTAAAGATCATGTGGACAAGCTAGAAGTCTGTTGGAAGAATGTTTTGTGGAGAGATGAGATCAAAAATGAAAAATATTATGTTTGGGAAAAGGAAAACCAGCGAAAGACTCTTATCCCATTTGTGAAACCTGATGGTGGTAGTATCACGGTTTGGGTCTGTTTTGCTACATCTGGGCCTGGACGGCTTACCATCATTGATGGAACAAAGAACTTTAAATTGTACCAGAGAATTCTAAAGAAAAAATGTCAGGATATCTGTCCGTGAACTGAATCTAAATAGAAGGTTGGTCATGAAGCAAGACAACGACCCTAAGCACACATAGTTTTTACCAATGATTAGTTACAGAAAAATAAAATTAATTGTTCTGGAATGCCCATTTCCTGACCTTAATCCAATCGAACTGTTTTTGGAAGGACCCGAAGAGAACAGTTAATGTAAGGAAATTCACCAACATCCAAGAGATGAAGCTGTTCTGTACAGCGTAATGGGCTAAAATTCCTCCAAACTGGTGTGCTGATCAACAGTTATCAGAAACGTTCAGTTACAGTATTGCTTTCTCCAGCCACTAATATGTAATATTGGCTAATTTTAAATAAATGACTAGGTATAATATTTTATTTGCATTCTATAGAAATACTGTACTTCTCTCTCTCTTTATCTACTGTACTTTTAGGACTTGTGTGAGAATCTGATGTTATCGGATATATTTACGCAGAAATGTAGAACATTCTAAAGTGTTTACAAAGTTTCAATCCCCCTCGTATGTATTCACTAGATAATAATGAGACTATTTGGTGATTTTCCCTGCTATATTACGTTCAGTGAATGACCAGTAGGATTTTTATTGCAGGTTATAATAATACTAAACGGTGCCGTGCTCATAAACACAGTGAAAGAACTGCTGCTATAATCGAGTGTCCTTCTTTATCCTATAGGTCTCATTTCAGAAACAGATAGGAGTGTAGTGTGTAGTGACACACTGAGCCTCTGTTTGATAAGCACTGAAATTTCTACCCCAGAATAAGAAGAAACATTTCTAAAGCTGTTTGAATCACTGTAACTACAGTTGTGTTCATAAATATTAGTCTAACTACACTAATGCGTTTAATTACAGATTTTTCCAGAAAAGATAAAACAACATGGGAGAAAATTCATGACTACACGTAGTCGAGTAATGGACAACCAACACATGGACAGTGAGTAAAATAGACAGGACAAGTTTCAGACCAGTATAAAAACATTGATCAAGGAGTTGATTGGAGTTGTGAAATCACAAGGTATGAAGAAATGCAGAAAAGAATTAGCTGTTAAGCTAAAAGGATTCCAAGTGCTTTTAAAATGGCATAGTAGCATTCAATGATCAGCTGCGGGGAAATCAAAGGTCATCAGTAACCAGTAAATACTCTGAGTGACCAGTGAGTATTGCAACAAGCGGAATACACCTACATGAGACCAAAATGTTTGCAATAAACCCTTGTAAATTACCATTGCTGAAAGACAGATGTGTTGAAAAGGTTACAATTTGCTAAAGAACACGTTGACTAGCCTAAAAGAAAGTGGCGCAACATTCTATGGACCGAGGTGTGCAAGATTGATTTTTTTTCTGGTCTAAAGGCCACAGATGACCCATAAACACTGAATTTATGCCATAGTACACTGTGAAGACTGGAAAACATGGAGGTGCAAGCATAATGGTTTAGGGTTGTTTTTCCATACTTGTGGATTTGGGCCTATTTATTGCATTACGGGTACCATGACCAGTTTGATCAAAATACTGGAAGATGTCATGTTGATGACAAAATACCCTTGAAATTGGTGTTTCAGCAGGACAATGACGACAAACACACCAGTAAGCAGACAACTTCCTGGTTCCAATCCAACAAGATTGATGTGGCCAGTCCAATCCCCAGACCTCAATCCCTAGACTTTATAAATGCTGTTTTTGATGCAAAAGCCGAGAATAAAGAAGCAGCGTGAACTGTGGTCCAGTCAGCTTGGGTTGGATGTTGATTTACTCCAGTGTAAAGCAGTTATCAGAAAAAAAAGGTTCATACAACTAAATATAAGTGTTTAACAGAAGAACTAAACACATTTTGCTCATGTTTCCATTTGGAATTGAAGGTGCCGTGTTTCTAGTGCCTTTGTGTTTGTAGAAAGAAATGTATTATCAGAAATATACTTTTTATACTTAAAACACTGATATTTTGAACACAACTGTATGTTTGCACCTTTTAGTCTGCATAAGAAGGGGAAGGGAGAGGAGGAGGAGGAGGAGGAGAAGACTTTAATTAGGAGCAAGTTAGAGTTAAATATATTCAAGCACAACCTAAGTACCCTCCCAGACTTCTGTTCTGTCAGTTGTCTTATGTTTATACACCTGATTGGACAGTTCATTTTTAGGAAGCCACCCCTCTGTAATAAATACTGAGTTCACAAGTGATCTGCCTGGGAATTCATTGTATGTGGTTTGACTTGTGTTTAAGACTTTATCATTTAGATGGATTTATAACGGGTGGGGCTTTTAGCATGGTTCTTGGACTTTGGAGAATATGGAAGACGCTTCATTTGTGCCTGTATGTCTGGATAAGCAGAGATTAAATAGTATAGTACAGGAGAGTGATTTACTGTGTTTGAAAACTAAAAGGGATTATTCCAACTTCTAGAACTTTCACTTTTTTGTTTATGCAGCGACTTTTCCTCTAGGATTCGAGTCTGTACTAAAAAATACCCAACAGACATGAAGATATGGGCCGAGGGAGTAATAATAGGGGGGAAGATGGACAGGGAAAAGGACAGAGAGAAAACAGCCAGGCTCTGCGATCCTCTGTGGTGCCACCCTCTCTTTTCCAGTCCCTCCCACATTCCCTCTCTCACTGTTTCCTGCTAGGGAAGGGTTGAAAGGCAGCAAGCCAAGACCAGAGACAGAGCGAACGAGGCAGACCAGACGCTTTGAAACTCCTCCACTACAAAGAGAAGTAGCAGCTACAGCGAGCTTCCACAAACTCTCTGATCCTCAAGAGCTTTGCTCCGTCAGGTAAAAACGTATAACTAGCGTATAATGCATGTTTTCCATATAAAAGTTTGAGCTTAGATGAAGTACGTTTGTAAGATTAATTCATTCTGCACGTTTGATGGTACATTCCAGTGCAGCGTGAAAGTTTTCTGGGTTAGTGGGTGTGGTGGGGGAGTGTCTAATTGTGTTAAGGACATGTCTTGGTGTGCCTCAGCTAAAATGAATTCTAAAAGAGAATGGGTTAGTCTTAATATTCTACTTGATGATATATAATTAAAGTCTGCAAAATACTGAAACTTTTGTGGATTCCTGAATTTTGCTTGTTTGGTTTTAATTTGTTTGAACATTACAAAGCCGTATACTGTTTTTTTTTTTTCGGTGTGCTATAGTTTACATATAGAAAAGATTTTCTAAAAGGGTGTGGTGTGAGTGGAAGGGATGGGCAGAGAACAGAGGTGGAGGCGGATATGGCGTGTACGCTGCATGGATTGTGTGTATTCTGCTATTTAGTGTGCTCCATTAAAATCTATTACGTAATCTTAATTCATTTCCGCTTGTGAACATAGATTTTAAAAATTATTTTACACAAATGTGTTTGAGTAAGCCCAAAGTGTTGTTCTTGTACGTTTCCGCCTCATTAATTATAATGCACACATTCGCCCCATTTTACTCTTTTCTTTGTGCATCACATGTACACTGTTTCCCCACACAGCTACTGTACTAGACTTCGTGACCCCCCTCACGGCCAGTTATGGAGAGTCCAGCTCAGAAACGAACCAGCCGCGGTGGAGCAACCAACGTTCTCTCACCTACCCGTATTACGCGCCTTCAGGAGAAGGAGGACCTGTGCAACCTGAACGATCGTCTAGCTGTGTACATCGATAAGGTGCGTTCTCTGGAGGTCGAAAATGCAGGTTTGCGACTCCGCATCACAGAGTCGGAGACTGAGATCAGCCGTGAGATGGGCGGCATGAAGGCGGCATACGAGAGTGAGCTGGCCGATGCTCGCAAAACTCTCGACTCGGTGGCCAAGGAGAGAGCCAGACTCCAACTTGAGCTCAGCAAGATTCGTGAGGACTACAAGGAGCTCAAAGCCAGGTATGGAAAACATTTACTACTCTGCATTTGTCTGCATGTGGGCAGAGCTTCTAGAAATAGAAATGTATGGTTGGAACTATATGTAAAGCAGGTAGATTGGTGGCATTGGTAGCACCGAAAAAAACCTCTTTTAGTTGGTTATGATAATGAGCCAAGATTGAGTCTCAATTATTTTATATATTTGTTTAGCATTAATTTCAGAAATGTTTATGCCCAGTTGTTTTTATATAATGCTGACCTTTGATGTCTGTGTGTTATTTGCATCTATTACTCCTTATTCTGTATATGTTAATGTATCTTAAATTACGAGCAAAAAGACTCCTGTAGTCTCCTTTCAAAGACAGAAATATACAGTAAATTGGAATTCCCAGAGAAGGAATCCTACAAAGCCTCTAGCAATTTGCCTCATCCAATCCTGACTTATACACTTCAGTGGCAGATATTCAACTACTTATGTTTCACACCCATATGATTGTTATAATTCACAATGGAAGATGTTCTAGAAATGATGAGTGGTATAGACATGTTTGATTAGTCACCGATGGGGTGATCTGTACATTGCTTACTTTACATCCAGCACATATTGTGAAGCTCTATGGCATTTACTAACATGCAATCCAGCAGCATGGGTGTAATCTCAGATGAATGGCATGTCGTCTAGCTACCTCTGGGTGTGGGAATAACGATTATAGATGTGCTGCCTATCACCACGCCCTGTCAGTGTTACCTGAGCTGTCCAATTCTTTATATCTGACTACATTCAGTATTTGACCTGACTTGAGCATTCAGCAGAGTAGGTAGCTGTTAATGCATAATCTTTAATGACTGTTTTATTTGCATTAAATAATCTCTGGGAGGAAGGAATTGGTGAACAATGCTTTTGTTGAATACGAGATATAAACTCCAGTACTGAAATAATGATTAACAAACTTTCTTTTCTTCTCTTCTGGAGCCGTCCCAAGCCTAGTGTAGATTTTGGGGATCAACTATATGTCTGGTTTATCAGGATCCAGGAGAGAAACTGGAATATTTGCATGGTGATTGGCATACTTTTTCCTCGCTTTCTTGCCTTAGGAAGTTCTAAGCTCAGATGCATTTACTTGCTATGTAAAATATGAAAATGCTGACTGCCCATTTAATGAGTAGCAATATTAGAATGATGCATTTATTGTTATGGTAACAAGATTACATCCGGGTAGATCTAGATAAGCACTCATTCATTGACTGCCAGCATTGTGACTTTCACTGTCACAGTTTGTCTCGCTAGGTGTGGCCCAGCACCTAGCAAGGTCCATAAAAACATAATAATAATAATAATAATAATACATTCGATTTATATAGCACCTTTCAAGGTACCCAAGGACGCATTACAACAAAACAATACGCACATGCAATACAGTAAGGTAAAGAAAGGATAGTTAATTAAAGAGATGAGTATTTAGTAGAGATTTAAAGAGAGGACGTGAAGAGACAATGAAAAGAATGTGAACGAGAGTTACACAGAGTGGGGGCAGCCACACTAAATTATCTGCCACCCAAGGACGACGGCCTAAATCTAGGAAAAGCCACCAGGCCAGCATCAGAGGACCTGCGTGAGCGCAAGGGCATGTAGGGGGTCAGCAGGTGGGAGAAGTAGACCAGACCAAGTCCATGAATGATTTACAAGTGAGGAGTAGTATTTTAAACTGGATTCGCTTATGTACAGGGAGCCAGTGAAGCTGCTCCAGAACCGGAGTGATGTGCTTATGTTTGCGAGTAGATGTGAGGATCCTAGCCTTGGCATTCTGAATCAGTTGTACTGTAAAGGGAGTATTGTCTTGTTAGGAAGACCGTAGAGCAGTGAGTTGCAATAGTCTTGCCGGGAAGTAACAAATGCCTGGACGAAAAGCTCTGCTGTCTGGGGTAAAATCATGGGGCAAAGACAAGAAATGTTACGCAGGTGGAAGTAAGCAGACTTTGTGATGAAGCGGATGTAGGGCTGAAAAGTTATGATGGGGTCAATTGTAACTCTAAGGATTCGAGCAGTAGCAGCAGGAGAAACAGTGGTGTTCCCAATAAGAGAAGAAAGGACACTGAAGCTTTAGTGCTAATGTATAGAAGTTTGGTTTTATCTTTTAATTGAAAAAAGATTTACCCGCAGCCATAGGATGAGATCTTGAAGACACCTAGTTAGAGAAGTAGGAGGAAAGGGATTGAAGGGCCTGAGTCTGGTGTGGATAAATCTGACTGGCCTGCACAGAGACCTGACTTTAACCCGATAGAACATCTTTGGGGAAAAATTAGAGCGGATAATTAGAGCCAGGCCTTCTCTGCCAACATCAGTGTGTCTTCACAAATGCGCTTCTAGAAGAATGGTCAAAAATTCCCATAAAAACACTTCTAAACCTTGTTAAAAACCTTCCCAGAAGAGTTGAAGCTGTCCTAGCTGCAAAGTGTGTACCGACGTCACATTGAACCCTATAGATTAGCTCATGTGTGAGTCAAGGCAGGTGAGCAAATACTTTTTGCAAATAAAGTGTATAGAGTACAATCATGTGTGAGTCATTACAACTGTGAGACAGTTGACTATAAACGGGTGTTACTTAAAACCTCTTTGCATTTCATAATGTCAGCAATTTCTTTACACCACAAAGGTAAATGCTACAAGATTATCAGCAAAGCTTTACTTATCAGCCAAAATACTGTAGCAAAATGATATAAAATAATAAAAAAATATGCAACTGCAACCATTTCACACAGTTTCCAGGCCGTCTATGGAAATGATCACCTCTATAGGAGACTATTTTGATGAGAAGGGTTGAAGAAAATCTGCATGTAAGTTCACTGCAGTTATCTAAAGCAGTAGAAAACTTCTTTAGGGGTGACTATTTCCAGTCAGACAATATGGCGTACACCGCAGAGGAATGGCATGCAAGATGTCTAAAAAAAGCCACTCTTAAAGCCCAGGCACAAAAAAGCAAACCTAGAGTTTGTGAGGGCCCATGCTGCAAAAGATGAAGATTAGCGGGACTCTATACTCTGGAGTGATAAGGCCAAGATAAATCTTTTTGTAACTCATGGTTTTAAAACTGTATGGCATCGCAAAGGTGAGGAATACAAAGAAAACTGCATATACAGTGAAACATGGTGGTGGCAGTGTCCTTATGTGGGGATGCATGAGTGCTGCTGGTGTCGGAGGGTGGTTGCATTTTATTAGTTTTTTTATGATGAATTCACAGATGTATTGCTCTGAGCCATCATTCAGCACCCTTTATCATGCTATTTTCCGACATGCCAATGAACCTAAACACACATCTAAGGCCACTGTTGTATGTACTGAACATATTTGAAGTGATTGAGTGGCCAAGTGGTCAGTCTCCTTATCTAAACACACAAGGGGAATTCTTAAGAGACAAGTTGAGCATCCAGTCAATCAAATAAGTCATTGTTAAAGAATAGAAAAGGATTTATGTTGCAAAACAACTGCGCAGGTGTTATGAGGGCCAAGGTTGCTCCGATAGTGGCCTTCAGCTGTTCTGCATTGCTGGTTCTGTCGTATCGCATCTTCACAGTACCCCATAGATTTCCTGTCATGTTAAGATCAGGTGAGTTTGCTAGACAATTAGGAATGGGGATACCATGGTCTTTAAACCAGGGACTTTTAGCTTTGTCACTGTGTGCAGCAGGAGTCAGTGTTTCAAGAACAGAGATATGCAAGACATGGTTACAGCTGTCGCATTCCTTGTGTCAAGACACTGTCAAGTCAGGTCAGAAGCGTCTAAAGACAAAAGGGTCTGGACTGCTACTCAATGGTTCAAAGTGAAGTTCTCTGCTGTGTTTTCTGAGGTCCAAGGTCAACGCTCTTGTCTACCAGGAAGTTTTAGAACACCTCATGCTTCCTGCTGCTGACCAACTTTTGGGAGATGCTGATTTTATTTTCCAACCGGACTTGGACCTGCACACAGTGATAAAGTTACAAGTACCTGGTTTAAGGTCCATGGAATCCCTGTTCTTAATTGTCCAGCAAACCCACCTGACCTTAACACTATTGAAATTTATGGGGTACTGTGAAGATGCGATACGCCAGAACCAACAATGCAGAACAGCTGAAGGCCACTATGAGAGAAAGTCTTGGCTCTCATAACACCTGAGCAGTGCCACAGACTGATCGACTTTGTGCCACGCCACATTGCTGCAGTAATTTGGGCAAAAGGAGCCCCAACTAAGTATTGAGTGCTGTACATGCTGATAATCCTTTTTTGTATTGGTCTAAAGTAATATTCTAATTTTCTGAGATACTGAATTTGGGTTGTTTATTAGTTGTCAGTTATAAATCATTAAATTAAAATAAATAAACACTTGAAATATATCAGTCTGTGTGTAAGGAATGTATATAGTATACACGTTTCATTATTAGAATGGAATTACTGAAAGAAACAAACGTTTTCATGATATTTTAACTTCATGACCAGCACCTGTATATCTAATAACACAGGTTTAACCAGAGGTACCTGAGCTGCAGTTATAGATAATGACATGTCACACTGATTTCACTGGGTCTCAAACTTTGAAGGGTTTCTGCAGTAAATATAATTATATAATTATAGCCTGTGTAAAAAGATATAGCTGAAGTGTTCTATTAAAAATATATACTTCTTGTAAGGAAAGTTCCTGTAAGAGGTTATGCTACTGATATAGATCCAGTCATACGAAGCTAGTGTAGTTCTACATCAGAATGATTTGGGTTTTGAAACATTGTTCACATTTTTGGAATTGATTAGAAGTCTATTCCTGATTGATTAGTTAAAAAACAGTATTGGTATCCATTTCCAAACAGTGCCAACAGTGCCAGGTTGCAGCTGTTCAGTGCCGTTTAGAGTGACTGCTTTTCTTGTATTTCAGGAGTAAACCAAGAGATGCAAAGCCAAAGAGAAATGTCTGAACAAACCACAGGAGCCGAGCAGATGGACTGCTGATGCCTTTTTCACTACAGAGAATGAAAGACACACAAACCAGGGTTATAATTACAACGATGTAAAATGTGACACTACTGCCCCCATGTGGCAGAGAAAAGCAGATGCGTGATGCTGAGGTTTTGAATAGAAATAACTTAATTAACAAAAAGCATTTATTCCGACCTACCTACCCATTTTTTTAACTATGCAATTAAAATCACAGTTAGTTTAGTGCCCTAACCCTAACCCTAGTTAAGTTTAGTGCCCTAACCCTTGTGTTCAGATAATAGAGTTGGCTGACAGATAATATACTCGCTTATTTAATTGTGCTCATTCATGACATTATCAGAATTGTACTGACAATAAACACAGGTGTAAATGAATAAAACACATGCAGTTAAGCTTATCGCTATTCTATTATAATTATTTATCTCAGTTTGTTATGATCATTGCTTAGCCCAAACCGCTATCATCTACTTTTCCATAGACAACTACTTCTTACCTGCATACTTTCAGTGCAAACAGAGCTTCACCCCCATGGATAACCCAAGCAAGCCACCATCTAAAACACACCCAACCATGACACAAATAAATGACTATTTTCATAAGCAGAGGGTCTTTTAAAGAACAGCACATGTACTGAATTGAGAGACTCACCCTGTGTACAGGAAACTGTGATATTCTGTGCGCAGATACTTAGTGATGGCACCGAGCTGACCTAAAGTGTCATAAGGGAAATGCTGTGGCCAGAACAGGACCCACTGAAAAACACAAAATGTGATGTTAGCTACTATAAAATCACAGTGTTTGGGGATTGGGGCGAAGCCGCTCCAGAGAAGCGAGCCGTAGAGATGATGTGCAGCTGAATTCTATTTTCGATTTTAAATACGTTTTGAAACTAGGGTTCTGTGCCCATTTATTTTTGCAATGTTTCAACGTGTGAATGTGTTCCTCTGTGCATTTGTGGCTGCTGGTTTTAGGTCTTTTATTACATTTTTAACATTTGTCTTTCACAGCTGCTGGATTGTTAGGACATTACCAGACTATTAGATCAGCAGTTTCTAAAATATTCAGACCAGCCCGTGGACATGGCATGTACCGTTTGCCAGCAATGAGGGGAAAATGTAATGTCAAGTTTATCAAGGCATACCACAAAATAAAGGTCATCCACCAGCTGAAGCTCAGTAAAAGTTGCATGATGCCGCAGGACAATGACCCTAACCATCTACAGAATGACTTCAAAAATAAACCTGTTTTTGGAGTGGACCAGTCAGTGTCCAGACCTGAATACATTAGAGATGCTGTGTAATTACCTTAAGAGGGTTGTAAGAAGAATTATCTAAAATTCCTCCTGAACATTGTGCAGGTCTGATCAGCAGCTACCGGAAACACTTGATGGCGGCTATGGCTGCCAAAGGAGGTTTGACCACTTATTCATTTCAAAGCTTCACATACTTTTTTTTAACCCGCACTGTTAACTTTTAATGGAGGTGTCCAATAAAGACATGAAATATTATAATTGTATTAGTATATTCCATTGAGAGAATAAAATACGGCTCTGCACAATATTTAAAGAGCAATTTAAAAACCTAAAGTATCAATATGAATCATATATTCGTACTTCATATCTCACTGTTCATGTTTTTAATATAATCACCCAGCCATATTCACAATAACAAACTCATCAGAAGCAGATACTTATTATTCTAATAGGCACTTGGAAGAACTATAAATCACCCATTAGGACAGTTAACAGGAATGGTTTAGTGTTGATAACAAAAATAAAAAGGAAATGAATGCAGCTGGCTATTTGGTTTTACATGCATGTTAAATATTATATCAATGAGCCATTGTGCCATCTTATTGCCCAACCCTAACAGTTTCATTCTCAATCTACAGACATATATTTGATCTTAACTCTCTAGTGAACTTTATGGTACGCCAGGATTATTCATTAACTGATATTTATTCATACGTTCTGCTGTGCAATCGCATCATAAATGTATAAATGTACCTCGAATTATCAGATTCTGCTGAAAGTAAATAAAAGACAACTAAATGCTACATTCAGATTTTAATGTTCTATCAATATGTCCCAGTCCCAGATGCAGCAAATAGGAACAGAATGCTACCACCGCTGTGTTTCACAGAAGGGATGAGTGGTTTATGTTGAAATGCAGCGTTTAGTTTTATTTTTAAAAAATAATAACACTTAACCAAAAAGAATAATTTTTTGGTATAATCCATGCACAAAACATTGTATTACAATAAATATTTGAATTGGCTTTGATCTTAAGCAAACGGAGCATTGCAAGTAATGTACTTTTTTAGAGAGCAGAAAATTTCACCTTGCAACCCTGCCATGCACAGCATCGCATTCTCCTTATTGTTTAATTGGAAAGGGACAGAAGACTGCACTTGGACACTTCCACACCCAAAAACATTTTTTTTTTATTTATCCACATGCCTGCATGTTTCCAGAGTAAGGTTATATCATATGCATATGCCACACATAGGGAACTGTAAAAAAAAAGGGTTTAAAGAGATTTACAATTTATTTGTAAATACAATGATACAATTAAATTGGTAGTGTCTAAATGTAATTGATACAGTATTTATATAATGCTCTATAAGTACATCCACACTGGTGTGTGCATGTTCGAGTTAGGTGTGGTGACAGTAACTGGATTTACTTTTAAATGACACCAGTAGTAAGAGGTGGCATCACATTACCTTTTCCCCCTCAACTGTCCACTTATGGAAATTAGGTAAAAGTCTTTTAATATTATCTTTTGTAACAGTTGTTTCCCTGCCACCAATATATCTCTATTTAAATATTAATGCAAGTAATGTGAACCTTTGAACGCTAGTGAACAGGGACACACTGTTGATTTTTGCCTAGTGCCCCAACATTGTTCAAATAAAATCCACAGGGGTTAGACAATGAAACTAAAACACCTGTCATTTTAGTGTGGGAGGTTTCATGGCTAAATTGGACAAGCCTGG
>JAOUQT010000042.1:16001684-16047214 GCA_025769995.1 Xyliphius kryptos | reverse complement strand
ATGACAGAAACAAACCAATCAACAGACAAAACCAATAATCACTTAAACAGACACTGAAACGAGGATACTTAACTTAATCAGGTGCCCGTGGCACCTGTAACATTATTGATGTTTGTTAGTCGATTTTAAATTTAAGACTGTTATTTATTTCACTAATAATGTCATGGTGTACAGTTAGGACTTTTATGTGTTTAAATGTTTTTCCACACCAAATGAGTGTTAATTCATGATAACTTATTTAAAGAAATGGCAAAGAATGTAGCAAAATCAAGTGAGCTCCAAAGCTACAACATGGACAAATTTCACCTACATGTGTGTTTTTGACATCTTTGTGGGTCCGTCAAGTTCTTTTCCACCAAATGTTTTCAACCACGGTCCAACGGATCATACCCTGTGTACTAGGGCAGTCATGTTAGAACAAAAAGGAGCTTTCACCAAAGTGTTCCCAAAAAGATCAAAGCATAGAACTGTCTGAAAAATTCCGGTCTAGCTGCCTTAACTTATACTATTGGCAATGACACTTGTTCTAGTACTTATGTTTGTATAGTATATGTAATGCTTGTCTTAGGCTTTATAATTACACCCACAAGACTTACTTTTATGTGAACACCAAATCACCGCCATGGGAAAAAATACCCTGAAAATCAGAGTCGCACTTCTTAATATGTCAACTTGTCTATTTAATATATAAAATACAGTAAAACATACGCAAAAGGGGGTCAGGGGTCATAAAGGACAAATGGATACTTTGGTACAATAACAAACACTTTTTTGTAAAAGCAGTATATAATTTGTAATAACATATCAGTGCATACTTTGTTTATGAAAATATACACAAATTGTATATCATTCTCCGAAAAACAACAGAAAATATTTTTGTTTACAACAAAACTCAAAGCATACTAGCAGAACACAATATATTAGCTTTTTTTCTTTAAAAATTGTACTTCAATTACTATTCTAGTTGTGTGTGGTGTATAGTCTTAATGAACTTACATTTCAGTTATTATTATATGACTCAATCGTCGCTTGTTTTTATGCCCATGCATCAACATCTGTCTCTGATCTGAATAAATTAAATAAGTGGCTACCCCTACTCATCTATCCGTAGAGATTTGTACGAGTTTTGTACAATGGACGAGAAAAAAAAAAAAAAAAAAAAAAAATGCAGCATTTGACTGGTCATTCTATCAGCTTGTGTATCACTTCCCTCCATTACCAATAAGTACTAATATCACTACTGCCATTTTATTTCACCTAATAAATCGTGCAATATTAGTAACACCCATTTGAACAAAAATGAAAAAGAAAATGAAAACAACTAAAAATATTTATATATTTAATATATAATAAAATAAAGTCAAATTTATTAAACATGATAACTAACCTAAACAAAATAAATTGAAAAATTAAAGTCTCTTAATTATCACTGTTATTACCATTAAAGATGATAACTATAATGGTAATAACCATTAGAACAAGTTTATAATAGAAACAGACATTAGAACTGACACCAGCACAAATTAACACTAGAAAAATTGAGCTTTTCTAAACATCATACATGGAGGGGGGGTATGAGGGTGAAAGAAGGTGAAAAACTATTCACGCAACGATTGTCTTTCCTTTTGATTACCATGACTTTAAGAAGAAAAAGAAGAAAAAGTCCTTGTCAGAGCTAGGGAACATCTCACACCTTATGAAAATGTTTAGAAATCTAATTTGTTCAAAGCTCAGGCTTAAAGTCCAGAGTGTTCCGTGTTCGAATGAGCAGATCCAATGTGGTACAAGGTGATTATTTGAGGAAATAATCTTGGCTTACAGGTATGAATGTGGCTGCAGTAAATTGGTAAACGGTAAAACAAGGGGGGGGGGGGGGGGGGAGGCAGGGGGATAATACAAGGCAAATCTCACCTGAGCAGATATGATGGTACCACTTGAACGGTCAATGGAACGATAAGCCAAATAAATGAGGATTCTGATTTTTTTGAAACATCTTTTGGAGGACCGATCACGAATAAGTCAATAAATTATTATATCTGTAAAATGCACATCTTAAAAGACAATAGTTTTGAGGTAAATGGCAAAACATAATTTGAATCTCAGTACACATAGAGAACAAGTCAATTCCCTATGAGACAGGGTCTCTTTATGTCTAAACAATGACAACTGGGTTTTTCTAAGCCCAACCTATTCTTCATTATTGTCAAGAAGACATCCTTCATTCTATTTACTTACACAATACAATATGACCATAAAAAATTTGGGTATATTGATCTTTTTATAATACTTGTTTTATGTATTTTGAAAATTGCACATTAGCAACAAGTGTTGACTCAAGACTAATCTATTATACGCAAGTACTACAAAAGGTCAATCTTCTGTCCTGAATAAGTTTAAACTGATGTGACATATGGGCCAGAATCAGAATCATCTTCCCTGAATAGAACATGCCGTTTCAGAGAGTGGATGGAGTGTTTATGTAAAAAAAAAAAAAAGCCCAGCAAAGTATGGCCAGTCCTGCATATTAAAGGATGGGCATGGTATTATGACAGAGGTAACGAGAGTTGGCCAATCTACTGATTAGTTGAACCAGAAAATGAAAAGGAATTAATTATCTTCTCTTTATAAAGTGTGTGCAGGAAGAGAAATTGAATAGCCGGAGATAAACTATGTCCTGGTATAAAAAACACCTGACTGGCAATTGGGTAAAGGGTTTGTGTTGTGATGGGGACTGATTTTAAAGTGCAATCCATCAGAAGAAGAATTACAGGAAATAGCATCACTTCTGAAACAGTCACATCCATGCCCAACTCCCCTTGCTGCATCTCTACAAGGCTTGCTCTCAACACGGTAATTTATTTACACAGAAATAGAAAGACATCTCCACTGAGAGTTACAGCTCTGCATTAGGCAGATCCAGCACAATGTGTATGCTCATACATGTATCGCTATGTACAGTTCCCGCTCACCTGACTTCTCTTCACTTCCTCTCACACATCATAGCTGCACTCTGTTCTTGTTCCAGAATCCTCACTTCTAGAACCCGAATTTAGCTCTTTTATACTATTTTACCAGGCTCAAATCCAAGTCGATGACTCACCGAACTTTGACCACTTTACACAAGAGCCTGTGCAGAAACAAGATGTGGGGGAATTAATTGGTGTATTTACATGCTCCGAAAGCGTAGAACCTGCACCAACTGAGCCGGCTAATGGCTCAGATTGCTTTGAAACTCTTTTGACTTCCTCAAAGGTACAGTTTAAGAAAACGCGCTTCACAAGTGGAACTACAAATATCTAAACTGCGAAGCCAGACAGACGAGTAATAAATACAGAATGTTAAGTTGCTTCTCATACAAACTGGCAATAGTGACACTAAAAACAGATGCCCAGCATGTTTGGCTGAGTGACCTGGTGTATTACACACTTGCATTTAATATCAGGACTCCATTTTAATTAGTACAAATAGGGCTACATTTCAACCTGACTACACCATATGTACGATACAAAAACGTACTTATGTGTACAAAAGTGAAGAAAGTAAAAAGTGTGGTCATCTCCTTTGCGGACAAAGGCTAACGCAAGCCACATGCAAACCGCCAGAGGACCAATTTGGAGAAAAGAATGAAAATATGACTAAACTGAGCAGTTCATTGACTAACTATCGCCACATTATCTCTGTTTAACTGCTCACAATCACACACAAACATTTTTGGACTGTTTCTAAAACCTGGTTGTCAAAGGATTTGTGGCTTTCCAAGACCACCACCAAAAGACACAATAAGCTGTCCTTAAAATATGCACACTGTTTGTTTTTGTAGTCCCCAGCTGTACATGAGAAAAATAAAAGACAGATTCCTGGGTCAAAGAAAGGTGCACCATCCCAACGAGCACATCAGTGTCTAAAAGAATTTAGTCAGAGTAAGCTTGTGGTGGTATACACAACACAAAATTGCACCTATGACAAAACAAGAAGTACAACTAAGGTCAAGTTTGAATGGATGTCTTGAATAAGCCAATCGACAACTTCATTCATTCTATAAACAAGTCAAATTGAAGACATCACTGCTAATCTCTGAAAAGTTGATGCTCATTGGGACTGAAATTTCTGTAGGCCAGTGCTGTCGCTCTGAAAGCAAGATTGTTAAAATAAAGATACATAACCGAAGAGAAAAAAAGGTAAACAACAAACACAATCCATCAGTCATGAGAAAACACACACACACACACACACACTCACAAAGAATAAAGCCTAAATAACATGAGCTGGGATGTCAGTTTGTAATATAGAACACATGATGTCTGGCCTCGGTTGGTTGGCTAAGCTGATCAACTGCACTGGATCAGACTGTTAAAACATGTTGGTGCAGACTTTTTGGGGTGAACATGGCGAAGACTGAGCAGGAAAGTGTCAAAGGCATTTCTGTTCCAATTCTGATCTGGAGACATATGTCCAAGCCGTGTCTCTTAAGAACTTTTCAGCTCTTCATTCCAATGTGGGTTTAGTGCACCTCTGTCGTGGACTAGCCTGTGTCTGTGTGTGTGTGTGTGTGTGTATGTGCGCGCACGCATTTCATCATCAGCATGTCACAGAGAGAAAGAGGACAAAAAAGCATGTTGCATGCATGTGTCTTGAGGTGCAGCTAAACATGGGCCACAAAGAGGTGAGATGTCTTGTGCGTGCGTGTGTTTGAGAGAGAAAGAGTGGATGTGTGGATGAAACAGAGGCTAACTCTCGCTTGTTTTTTTTATGTGACCCAGGCATCCAGTCTCATGCGCTTGACATTAGCTCCCTCCTGGGACTCTGCTGAGGTCGTCTGCTCTCCCACCGCTCTGATTGGCCCAACAGTGGCTGCGGTGAAATCAGGGGGTCGTGGTTGGACTGCATCATCTCTCTCGCTGCTGCTGCTGTTACTAATGGTGTGGAGAGGGGAGCGGCTGACTGCCTCCACCCGCAGTGTCCCCGGGTACTGAGACAGACTGAGAGCTGCTGTTGAGCTTGGAGTAGTGCGCTCACGGTTAGGGGACACCGGCTCCGATTTGATGCTCACGCACTGGTTAGTGTTCACCGTCAGGGTGGCACCATGTGGAATGGGACCCACTGGCCTGAAAAGGAGACAGGCAGAAAAAGGAAAATTTAATAGGAGTTGAAAAACATCCCTGAGCAGTAGTGTGTGAAGTAGACAAACCACAGTCACAGAGGTAAGTCCTGATATTGTGACAAGAGACCATGACAATTTTTTTTTTTTACATCAATTTAATAAAAATGAGCCCTGACTTAGTATAAGTCTGAGTCTCCTAAAAGGGAAAAGGTGGAGGCCAGATGGCACAATGAGTATAAGTAACAGTGTTTTGTGTAGCCTTACATATATAAAGCACTCAAACAAACAAAAAACCAACAGACATTATGGAAAACAACATCAATGCGGTTTCTCCCTGTAAGTCATGCAATCTCTCTCCAATCTGTTACTTTCTCTCTCTTTCCCAGGAAGAACATCCACAATAAAACTGTAGGTACCATTCAAAGTTTGGCACATGGCATAGAAACCGATCTCAATGTATTTCTACAGGTAATAACTAAAAAATGAAACTGAATGTCTAAAAATCAAAAGCTACTTGAAAAGAAAATGACTTGCTATTAAGGCTAAATTGCATATTAAATATACTTTACATAATAAGCTTACTTGATGTTGATTTAAAAATTGCATGTTTTAAATTACTTATACTAATATACATTAATTTTGCCATGCTAATAAATCCTACAGACCCAACATAATCTGAGTTGTGCTTGATTTTTAAATGGTAATACTTTGATACCTACCTGCATCCACAACTTTACATTAATGAGCCACAAACATATAGTTAAGTTTATGGTAAATTGCCAGCAGGTGAGGGAATGAATTGTACAATTATATTCACATCCGGAATATGCAGGTTTTCACATATGCCTTTTATGAAACCATGTAAAGATTTGAAATCCAGTTCTTTCCAAAATTAAAAAAAAAAACCTACAGAGTAAACTACAGACATGAAGCTGAACAAAACTTATTTCACAGCATTCATCTGCCTTACGATAGGGTGAACTTGTGAATAACACTAATAATAGAAAAATACTTTATACTCCTGAAGAGTTAAGAAACAAAACAGATCAAAGGTATGGAGACAAAAAGTGCTATTTTAACATTTGTCCAGTGTCTGTACTATGTCTCAACTCCTGTAAAAACATAACAGAGTCAACATGAAATCATGAACCAGCCATCCACATCAGTGGATAGAGTGAGAAAGCAAAACAGACAAAAAGAGAGAGGGCAGCAGACTGACAAACAGGGAGGACGGGCGGAAGGGGGTTAAACAAAAAACAGAAAGAGAAAGAGAATACAGTACCAGCTGAGCCCATCCTCCCTGCCCAAGAGTAAGCTGGCCTGAGAGGTCACACTGCAGAGAGAAAGACAGGCGAAAGGTACACTAGCATCTTCTTATCAATACTCCCGCTTGCCCCACAAACAAACTTTCAGAACAGATTGCTGCATGGTTAAGTGGAGCAGCAGCAAATACACATGCATTGTGCACATAACATTCCCCAGGCCTGTTAAACCCAGCAGCAGGACACTATTTGCTCTTTGATAAACACAGTCACAGCCACAGTTATGAACGTGACTCGTACATGCTGTTAAACACAAATCACAAAACCCTAAGATTAAAATACAGAAGATGAGCAAAGCATGTAGAATCTGCAGGACTAGTAGAAGGTAAGTAATTAGCAAAAAAAAAAAAACATATTTTTAATCCTCACCCACAAAACCACAAACCCCACTGTAGGTCACCCTCTGGCATACTAAAATTCTAAAACATTTTGGAAATTAGCCAAAGAAAAATTAAATAGCCAAGCAAGGGGTGAATGTGGAGCAACAAGGCTTGGGCAACACTCCATAATATTTGTATTGCAACAACCTAAAAAAAAAAAGACAAGTAGGAACGTCCAAAATAAACAACCAGTTTATGGTAAAAATAATTACATTTCCTGTATAATTTAAGCAATTAATTATTTTGGAATAAATTAGATATTAAAGTTGCTAAACTTTTAAAACTGTGTGTTCATTATAATTTGAGAGCAGTCCTAATTTTCCAGGCAGAATTTTGAGAATACTTACATGCTACTTATTCAACAACTACTAAGTGATTCCTGGATGGGTCATCTAATTTTCCTGACAAGCCAATAAACCTACAACAAGCCAATGGCAAGCCTAAATATCTGGTACATACGTGTTGGCAAATTAAATATAGCACAAAGGTTAAATTAATCTGATGTGCAGCAAGCATATGAATAATGAAGGTGTTCTTTTTGATCATTTAATTGGCAAACTGGCAGAATAAGAGAAACAAACCTGCCTTTGTCATGACATCCTCGAGCCAAATTCCTAATAAACGATTTACAAAGAGCTGTCATGATCACAGAATAAGCCAAACATCCAACCAATTGAGTATCATTATTTCCAATTGACGTAATGCAAAATCTGAGTTCTCTTGTATGCCCTCTAGTGGCATGCTTCAGTCACATAAGCAAGTATGCACGGTATGCAAATAACTACACTCAAAAATGCTGCCCAATGCGAACGCCTGGTAAAAAAGCAAGCATACAGCTCTGGAAAAAATTAAGACATACTGCAAAATTATCAGTTTCTCTGATTTTACTCTTTATAAGTACATGTTTGACTAAAATGAACATTGTTCATTTATTCTATAAACTACTGACAACATATCTCCTAAATTCCAGGAAAAATTTGCAGAAAATGAGAAATAGTCAAAATAACGAAAAAGATGCAGTGCTTTCAGACATTAAATAATGCAAAAAAAAAAAAAACCCAAAAAAACCCCCCTTCCTATTCATTTAGAAACAAGAATACTAATGTTTTAACTCAGGAAGATTTTAGAAATCAGTATTTGGTAAAAATAACCATGATTTTTAATCACAGCTTTCCTGCGTCTTGACATGTTTTCCACTAGTCTTTTACTCTGCTTTTGGGGGACCTTATGCCACTCCTAGTGCAAAAAAACAAGCAGTTCAGCTTTATCTGATGGCTGTGACTATCCATCTTCCTCTTAATTTTCTTCCAGAGGTTTTTTTTAATGGGGTTCAGGTCTGGAGATTGGGCTGGCCATGACAGGTTTGTGATCTGGTGTTCATCTACACATTGATTGATCTAGCTGTGTGGCATGGAGCATTGTCCTGTTGAAAAAACAGTTGTCAGAGTTGGGGAACACTGCCAGAGGAGAAGGAAGCAAGAGTTTTTTCCAGGAGAACCTTGTATGTGGCTTGATTCATACGTCCTTCCAGATTAATCTGCCCAAATCCAGCCTTGCTGAAGTATCCCCAGATCATCACCTATCCTACACCAAATTTCACAATGGGTGCAAGACACTGGCTTGTACATCTCTCCAGGTCTATCTAACCGTTAGATGACCAGGTGTTGGGCAAAGCTTAAAATTGGACCCAGTCCTCTACCATTCACTTTAGCCTGGCTCTCCTTTGCTTCTCATTGATGAAAGGGTTTTTTTCTAGCTTTACATGACTTGAGCCCTTTCTCTAGGAGCCCAACACGAACTGTTCAATTGAATGAGATGACGGTCTTCCCGGTCAGTGGAAATCAGTGTAAAATCTGAGAAACTCATGATTATGCAGTGGTCTCTTAAATTTTTCCAGCGCTTTATCTCTGGTCATAGAGGGTGGTGTACAAATCAATTGCAAAACTACAAGCTGAGGACCAGATTTTAGGTGTAAACTGTTGCACATTTAAAGGTAAATAAAAATAAGTCAATCCTGTTTTTACACTGACTTGTAAACAAAAAGCAGCGTTCTGCATTATTATTATCATTATTATCATAATTATTAGCTTTAATTCACTATTAAATTTATGTTGTGTGTATTTTCATATGCAGCCTCTGTTTAGGACCAACTGAATCACAGAAAGTGGTGATCATATTTTAATCATAGTTTTAATCATAATTTAATCATGGTTTTGCCGCACATGAGTCTTTAGCAATAACATAGACCCAGAAACTACCCAGAAGAATTTGGATAGATACATCACAAAATGGCATTTTACTGAAATACAACTGATACTAAACAGTCTTAACATAAAGATTGCTCGCTGTAAAAAAAACAAGAAACGTCCGTGCATGACCCGACCTGCCACAGGACAAACGCACACCAACAACATGGTAAACAACAGATAAAAATCACAACTGCAAAGCGCATTAAAGCATGTGGTGCTGGTAGACAGCAAAAGCACAATAAAGAGTTTTGAGGCTCAATCAGAAGCTGAAGCTGGAAAGGCCTCAGGCGCAGACAGGACAACAGTGTGAGACTGACTAACACAGCAAGCCCCAGTGCAGAAATGGCTTAAAAGTCCCCTTAGCAGCCTATTCACCTCATGTTAGTAGCCAGACTGGAGATGCAGTTAGCCATCTCCCCGTTCTGTTTGTCTGTACCCCACATGCTGTAATCAGACAACAGAGAGTACACACAAAGACAAGCATAAAAACAATGGCAATGTTAGAAAAGCACCAAGACCTTCACTGCACACTTTCCCAAACCTGTGATAATAGCAGATACAACTGAAGGTAAAATAGTTAAGAAAAATTCTTTAAACTGCTAACTGTTATAAATGAAGACAAGACTAAAACCCAACGCCACAGAACCCTCCGCGACCCTCACAGAGGATTAAACGGAAGATAATGAATGAATGAATAAACAAATCCATTGAAGGTTCATTAGGGGATTTATGTTGCTCTGACACAATTAAGCACTGCACCTGGAATCAATCCTGCTGACCATTTTCTTTAAAGCATTCTAGTTTCTGGATTTTTTAAATCCAAAGAGTTAAAACCCTATTTCATTGTAAATAGGAACTATTTTTATAAAACAGGTAGCTCTAGTCCTAAAATCTGATTAGCTTTATTTTGCAAGCAAACACACTGCATCAATTATGTTGGTAAATTGAACAGATAATTCATTGTATTAAGTTGGTAAATAAAAAAATAAACAGTGTTCCTTTTGATGTGCCAAATACACCCTTTCCCCTTATTGTAAAGAAGTCACTAACACAGAGTGAAAGCCTGATTATTCTTGTTTTTTAGCATTCTTAGAACAAAAATGTTATATGTTATGCCAATTACAACAGAACTGAGCTCACACACCACTACTGACAGAAATATATTTTCTCCTGGATGAAGGAGTTCATGAGAAAAGTTTTAAATAAGTAAACCCATAAATTAAATAATGTTGTGTTTTATCATACTGCTTTTGATAAACCACAATCAGACAACTGAAGGAGAATGATTATATGAATGGAAAGTGATGTTATTGGCATGTCACTGTGAGTTGCCCCATGAACACTGATTTGATCACATTAACTCTCTTTGATCAAACTGCTTTCATACAAAACAGCAATCCTCATTTTAAAACCAAACTATGAAGGTTTGCATGCCAATAATGTTAGTCATCAGCTTGTACCACTTCTATGCACTTCAAGTCTTTATTCAATATAAACCAGACTGATTTTTATATGCATTTGAGTTCTGGGTTTTACATGAAATTCAATTTGTTCCTGGCAAAATTCAACTTTTTAAAAAAGGTAAATAATTTGAGTTCATCCAGGGATCAGTGTTAAAAGGGCAGAAGTCAACTATTCTTGGATTCCCATCACCCCTTTTGCTTTTAACTACTTATTAAAACTCAGCAGATAATTAACATTTAATTAGGATTGAATCCATCTTTCAGGATCTTAACAGACTGAGATTCAAATGGAGGTGATGTGTTGACATCATAAAAGCTGACAAAATGGTAGATTTGCACAATGCAGTGTTCTCCTAATTGTCAAGACTAAGACCCTGTATATGGATAAACATTTCACCATCACTAAAATACAAACACAACTGATTTAATTTTCCCCTTATGTAACCCATTATTATGCATATAACTGCATGATGGAAACACATGTTCTACATCTTTATACATCCAAACAGCTGATATGTTTACAAAGAGCCTGAATCTGAGCTAATTGATTTTATTGTATTGTTTTCTTTAAGGAAAACAATGCTTAAATGCTTAAAACTGAGTCAAACCTAAGGAACGTCTGTCTGTGCTGAATGCAATGGAAAAAAAGGCATTGAAATTAAACTAGAAAAAAAATGACTGCGTCATTAATAACGGCAACGTTCAGTGTTATTATTACATCTTTTTACTAATTTCCTTTCCGGTCGAATAATTCAGTTAAATATTTGGTGCATCCCTAATGTCTTTCCCCCCCTTCAGACACTTCTCTTCATCACAAAATGCCTATTAACTAGGTCATATGAAGCCAGACTACCACTTTTGTTTGAGCTGCATGCAAGATCCAGGGGCAATAAAACACACTGCAGGAAAGTGTTTCCATCCTATTGTGTATGCATGAACTCATCGATTCCTATAATTGGCTAGCAGCACCATGATTAATATGGAAAAAAAGCAATGCCTCACCTCCCTTTTTTAAGAGCAGTTTGCAATTTGCTATCTGTGGGCTTTGAACACAGATGACTATCAGGATTGAACCTGCAATCACAAAATGATTGCACAAATACTTTTCTGCTGTGACCAGTACTGAAATTTCACTAGCACTCTTTAAAGTAAAAGAATTTTAAACAAACTAACAAAGTATAATATAATTCAATGACACTTTTTCTGTATATTTTCAGACAATGATTAAAAAAGGCTGTATGAATACGGTATAATATACTTATTGTGTAGTGACTGTACACTGTGGATTTGGTAGATGTTATATTAGGCCACTGTATCATTCTGTCATATCAGTTTTACAAATTTGACAGTGTCAAAATTTCAATTGTCTTTGATGGAGAAGATTTAAAAAACACAACATTAAAGTATTTCATGATGGGTAATACTTAAGTACAGAGTTTTGTTTACAAAAGCCAACATTCACCAGTATCTGTGTATGCACAGTAAAATATTTACATTCTATTACATGTTCCTCTGCTTAAGCATGCTTAATTTTGACTGCATATTGTTCTTCTTTAAAAGTGCGACTTGAGGTCATAGGTCTGTGGTTTATCATGCTGCCCAGCTGCAAAGTTGCTGTAGTGAACAGGAAAAGAAACAAGTCTCTGTGGGCTCACACTTAGGACATGCGGACAGAGGTTAGAGCTGTGCAGTGAGTTAGTGCATATGCCCAGGTGCATGTACTTGTGTTTCCTTGTATGTGTGTTGCTTTGTGTAGAACTTACACCAGGTTACTGAGTGAAGCCAGGCTGAGCTGTTGTGGTTGCTGTTGTTGTTGCTGAGGCTGTGATATGGATGGCTGCTGCTGCGGTTGCTGAGATACTGATGGCTGCTGTTGCCAAGTGGTCACGTTGCTTGGCAACAGCGCACCCTGTGGTGTGAAAGCCTGAAGGGCTGTGAGATCTGCACTCGTCAGCTGATACTCTACAAACAGAATGGGTAGTTGGGGGGAGAGAGAGGGAGAGAGAGAGAGCGATGTAGACGTATTCTAGACTTAAATTCAAAACAATTGTCTGCGCACTTTCCATCGTGTCATCAGGCTAATTTTTTATGGCATTTGCAATCTACAGAGAGGAAGATAAAAAGGATTATGAATGATGAAAGATAAGCATGGGGTCCATTTCCCATTAAACATAAAGGTCAAATGCATGCTTTGATCGGTTTTCACATATCTGCCAACTTATTTCATACATTTACAGTGGTCAGATTTGCTCTTCGATTTTGGGAAATTGGGAAATATTTCACTTTTTTTTTTTTTTTTCTCCAACTAAAGTCCTCTTTATTGTTGTTTATTGCAATTGACAGTTTTGAAACATTTCCTTTATACATTTTACATTGACAAACATTTTCATATTAAAGCTATGCTAACTATAGTTAAAATATCGTTAAAAGATTGCAAATGGCAAATTGTCAGTATTTTCATAGGTAGAACTGAATCATCTGACATTTAGCAGGTCTGGCTCACTCTCATTTTAATTGTTTTGCTTTGGCCGATACTCTTTACTTAATGTTGATAAAGAAGAGGAGTTTCAGCATCAGTGACTGCCCTGTTTATTTTAGGGAAAAGGGTCCCATAAAATAAGATTCCATTCAAGAAGATAAAGAACACAAATTATACCCTCAAAAAGCTGCAATCCAGTCAAAACTACATACTGCACATACAATTGCAGGAAGTTCTAGACCATTTTACCACTGATCACTGAAAGACTAAGGTGCATTAAAGCAACCCAGGGTATCTTCTAAGCAACTACAGGTCTTGTTTTTTTTTTTACACTGACTTATTTTTATCTGTTTATCTGTTCACCAGCAGATCAGTGTTTGATAATGTAACTGGGTTATTTATAACAGCAACAGTCCAGTCATTTTTGTCTTTAGCCCAGGAAATAGGCTTTTAATGCTGTGTTTTGTACACTTTTTTCCTACCACATATTTTGGTATTGTCCCTGAACAATACTACCATGGTACTACAGTAATATACTAGATGTAAAGATCTGTAAAGATCCCATTTCATGTTGTATTACTTCACATGTTCCTGCTACTGCTAAGCCAGTGTTGTATATTTAATTATGTTACACACCTGTGTTGTAAGCAGTAGGCATAGAGAATGGCGTCAGAAGGCTGGGTGTTGCCACAGATACTACAGGAGTAGTAAGAGGCTGGGTCACCTGGGAGGCACCTAACCGTTGAGCATTCTGGTTAAGAAAGAGAAAAAAAAGTAGAAGGATGAAGGGCTTAACCTCAGAACATTTGACAGTAGAAATAACACAAATAGATACATATATTACATGTTTACAACTGCATTTTTACAGCTGTAGCAACCAAGAAGCATCTAAGAGTTTTTATTGAGAGTCTCACAAGCTTTAGAGATCCTGGACTGTGAGCTATTAATATTCTTTCCATAGTAAAACAAAAGTGAAATGTAAATGTTATTGTCTATTGTGGTTTCAGCTATAAAACAACATTCTTTACAGCAGTTGAAACAATGACTCTCACACTCCTTTATTTTTTTTCCTTACTCATAAACAAGCATGCACAAAAATGGCCGCATACTTACACATTTACAGTGGAATTGACTGGCATCTTACATGTCTACATACCAATACATGCCCACACGAACACTACACACAAGCATCCACGCATGCACATGCTTTAGCTCACACAGATGCACCTTTTCAATATTTTTTCAAAAACTTCACTGGATTTTAAGCACACTAGAACATTTTTAGGTAAATTTTGAGTCAGATGGGATGACAATCAGTTGTGATTGTATTCTCTATTTAATTTAAAAAAAAAAACAGGACTCCTATAAAGACTCACAATACATGTTTGTGAAAGTATAAAGAGCAAGAACTAAAAACCTTTGTGCTCATCATACTGGAAAAAGTTACAAAACAATTTGGACTTCACAGTCAGACCATCCTGTCTCAAGTGTGGTCAACCAGCAAAACGACAAAAGCAAGGTGAAAAATAAATAAAAGGTCACAAAAAGTACAAGTTAACTTCTAAACACCTTGATGTCTTTCTCACATAAGCTAATGTTATTGTTTGAGAGTCGACCAATGGTGTTCATGGCAGGGTTGTAAGAAAAAGGCCACTATTTTTCCAAAATGTTGCATGGACTAACCTAAAGGTTGCTGTTGGATATATGTCACCAAAACATGGTTCAAGGGAGAAACATGATAAGCATAGTAAACAAAATCACTGCATTCCAGCTAAAAGTCTAATCTTATCTGTAAAGTACAGTGGGCCTGTTTTGCTGAATATAGTGGCACGGAAAATCAATTACAAATTATCCTTGAAACTGCATTATGTTTGAGCATATGGACGGTCTTCGGTTCTTCAAAAGCCTCATTTTGATTTCACTGAACGGTACAATGATGCTTTTATTCAAAAGCTCAACTGAGGTCTCATCAGTCTAGTACCAGAATAATAGTGGCAGTTTTAAATAATTTTTATGTATGTGTGAACAGTGCGGTCCTCCCGTGTCCTATTTTACTCAGATGGTGAAATATACTGTAAGCTGTAGCGTGTGTCTGCAAATCATCATAAATCGGTTGTAATGCTAACAGAGGTTCCTTAGCCAACACTCAAACAATCCTTCATTGCAATCTTCTATCATCTTTTTTTTCCCCTTAGTCCACATTCAAAGAGGTTAGCTACAGTGCAATGGACTGTAAACTGTTAGCTTAATGATGTTTCTCACAGTGGCACAGAACATTAGGATCTCAGAAGATGGACCTGTAGCCTTAAATATTTATTCTTTTTCACAAGCTGGTTTCATTAATCCTGGGAAAATTATTTTTATCTCCATTCTCAGTGGTGTACAACTTGTGATCATGTTGGCTGAACATGTGATTTTCATAGAACACCCCCAGTAACTTGCCAGAAATACAAAATTAAATTAAAATGCACGATGTAAACGCAAGGCGGCACGATGGTTTAGAACTGTTTGTATTTTCTCAGCTCCCAAAATGCGCTCCCCGCGAGCATATAATAAGATTTAGCAGAAGATAATGGACGGATGGATTTGAATTCTATTTACACACAGTTCTGTTTCTTATGTCATAACGGCATAAACAAAGGTGAAAAGCAATAAACAAAACAAAAAAGCAAAGCAACAATGTTCTGGGAAATGTTGATGTATTTCTTTACTAAAAAAGTGCAAGATTGCCATGGTTTATGACCATGGATTTAATGTGCAATTTAAAATTATTGTACTAAATAAATTTTATGTTGATAAAATCAAACCGTTAGCTCATCCCACGAAAACAAGGCAAACATGCAAACATCAACGCACAAGCACACAGTAACACAAGGGGAGGGCTATATGCAGGTGAGATTAATAGCAACTAAGAACTCCCTAGAGTAATTTGTTCTGCTTCACTGCTCTGCAGGTGATATTGTTTGTCTGACATACAGTATGCTTGAATGTTATGAAAACAAACAGTACTGCCATTCTAAACAGCCTGACCAATCGTTTTGTCATCTTGTTATTATGGTTAATTTTTATTCCTCAAACACGAATTTACAATTACATGCAAACTCTTATGTGCTTTAGATGTTGCACACCTACATTAGTTACCATTTCAGCATGCACACAAAAAGTTTAGTTTAAGAAACACAATAAAAACACAAACAAGTCAGTCAAATGATCATGACATCAAAAGATGTTTACAGCATAACAGTCAAAATAGTGAATTTTTGTCACCTCAGTCACCAACTCCAGCTCCTCATCTGTCTGCAGCGGACAGGAGCAAATAAACATAAAAATTACTAATCCAAAGGGATAGTGTAACACCATTTTCGCACACCTAGAATTTGTAGCTGTAATATTCTATATTTTAAATATGTTTATCAACTATTCAGCCAATGCATGCTATTCAATCCACTACTGTACAAGTGGGCTGTTAAATTAAGAACTGTGACTGTTTAAACCGATACTCATGCAATCAAAGGAAGGGTGACTACACTTGAAACACAACTACTTAAGTATTTACACTTTATTCTGGAAATTAACTAGAACTATGAACCCCACTGCCTTTATAAGGAAAGAATAAACTATAGTAATTTGTATTTTTACAAATAGATGTCAATGGTATCAGGATTTCAGCTAGCATTAATTAATGGAGTACATGTTTATTAATATCAAAGTAAAGCCTGGTGTTGGGTTAGAATCTAACTAACAAGGTCTTTTAAAACTGCTTTAATTCATTATCTGATATCCAGTAAATTTGACATTTCTTGGGGGTATAGAGTATGATCTGGCTTTCATTGCGTGTATTTGTTGCTATGGTTCTCACCAGCTGCATGAGGCTCTTGCTGCTTTGTGAGGTAATGACGCGGAGGTCCGGCTTACGGCTGTTCACCATCTGAGGACTGGATGGAGGGGGAGACTTGGCTGGAACTACTTTCCCCATGCTATTGCCATTGGAGACATTTGAGACAGACAGAAGACCTGGGGAGGCCCTGGCGCTGAGGTAACCATTAGCTGCATGGAGAGGGAGAGACAGAGGCTTGTTTACAAAACATCCAAATGACTGAAAAAAATACTTTTTTAAAATGTTTGCTTTAAATGGACATAAAATTGTGCACAGCTTTAGTTTTGTGTCCTAGAAAACCTAGAAAGGAAAACAATGTTGTTGCTTATTAACACCGCAGGCAGGGGGAAAAAAAACAGTGTAAGCCTGTTATAGTTCCTCCCACCATGTAATTTGCATTTTGAAACAACACATGCTCAGTGTCACAAATTTAATCCTTGTTTCCAGACCTATAACCATTTTTTAAGGCAAAACAGAGGAATGGTAGTTATTTTACCTTATGTGGTATGGAGGTTGTGAGAGTTCCATGTGAGAAGAAAGCAAAAAAAAAAAAAAAAAACACTTCAGACAAGTATAAATATTAAAAAAAAAAAATCTGAAATACTGTCAGATTATCATTTTAAATGCAATTACCTACAGATTATTTAACCATCCAAATGATCAGATTAGATGTGTTGTCACTTTTGTTTAAATATTACCAACAACAGATTGCATTTAAATTATACTAGAGGGCAGTATTGCCAGTGGAGAGCAGGAAATGGGACAGACATATAAGGACATGAATAGGGGGATTTCCCAACTGGGCTAGCTTGTAAAGAATAATGAAAATCAGTTGTATTTCTCATAATTGCCCAGACCTCATGGGATATTCATTACTGCTTAATACAGTAAGTGTATTAAAATCAGTTTAAAATACTAGGTTTCCAACAACTTTATAACACGACATTTATTACTGTCCACATGTAATTAAATACTGCTGTACTTTTACCTTTTAAAGAAAAACAAAACAAGTTTAAGACTTCAATTTCAGCAAATACTGTGGGCATCAAAAATGTAATAAAACCTCAACCAAGAAAAGCAACAATTAATATAATGAAACAAACATTAGATTATTCCAAAAAAGTAACCACATACAAACAGCAAATGAGTAAATTACAGGAGTAAATAGCACACTGCTTTTGTTTGTTGCTTGGTATTCCCAAATTTCAACATGCAGCCCACTCACAAGGCAACAGGAACAATGCTGTTACTTGGCAAAAGACACTGTGAATACCATTTGTTTACTGGCTGCGTCACTAGTGTGAGTGGAAACATACTGTTTTCAGGGCTGCCACAGAGCTGAGCAGTGTCACTGAGCTGATCACAGTCCCAGGAAATTGTCCCACCAATAAAGAGACTCTCCAGTTTAAAGTGCAAGGCTTAGATACATAAAATAATGTATAAATTATATGTTAAATGTGTGGTTGGTGTGTTAGTTGTATGTGTGCAATCCCCCATGTTCTTGTAAACCCACCCCAGGATTCAATATCTCCAGGCTGGTGCAGGGAATGACAGGAATGTTGTGTGACGTCAATGCTGACATTCCCTGAGCTCCTTAAAAGCAACAGCTGAGAATGGAGCTCAAACATTAAATAAAATAAAAACAAAACAAACAAATACAAGGGAGAAATAATTAAGTGAGTAAAATGAATTAAGCTTTAATATAAATAATAAAAGTAAAAAAAGAAAATGAAAGGGGTAATATAAGATCGCAATGTAAACCATCCTCCCCCACCCCGCAAAAACAAAAATATGATTTGAGTATTAAAGAAATCAGGAACAAATCAGGTATAACACGAGGTGCATAGCAACTGAGTGGGTTTATTTTTGTGTTTTTTTTATTGCTTTACTTTATTAATTACGTAAATCCTGAGATCAAACCTACTGTAGTTATAATCGATATATGTGTGTCTACTGCTGCATTTGCTCATTGATGAGCTGCGTCTTATTCAACAGCTGTTTCAGTGTGTCACAACTACGTGTGTGGAGAAGCTCCTGACCAGACCTAAGCTGGACATAACTGGCACCCCAGACAAGTGAGACATGGAGAACAGCTGAAAGGGAACTGGATCAGGAGGCAGCCGAGGGGTATACACCATTCAGGTTTGTCATTTTGTTCCCGTGATCCACTGGGGCTTGCTGTTTACAAGTTCGGGAAGAATCGTGTGACCCTCAGCTGTTGAAGACAAACAGGTGTGTATGTGTGTCTGTTTTAATGTATATGTGTAGTATATTTGTGTGTGTGTGTATGTGTGTGACTTATTTGACTTTGTCTTATGTCTCTAAAGTTCAGACCTTCCTGCTTCCATGACAGATATTGTTTATATTTCAAGTTACAGGAAAAACTTTGGAATATGACATTTTCCTGTCTTGTTTAACAAGAATAATTAAAATTTAGAAATTATGAAGTTTGAAATGTTATTTTACCTTAATATACTTAAGTGCTTGACTTTGACCGATCAAGCACTCCAATCAGCTGGCTGTTCTTTTTTCATAACAGTCAATTGCTTTGGACACTTATAAGCTTCTAGCTCTACTATATACTACTGCAGAAGCAACAAGTTTGCTGTGAATCAGTAAAAGAAAATCTATATTTGTGTTCAGTGAAAAGCAAGACAATACATACTGATCCAATCATCAATGCAAAACAAATCCCCTTATTTAGATCTTTCAATAATCAACATTTTCTTGTCTGGGGTTATTTTACAGTAATGCACTGCTCCTTATACGTTATGCCATCATAAATAAATGGCAAACATGCCTTGATATGTGTAGGCCAATTCTTGCATGAAGAGGAAATTAATCAGCAGAAAATAAAATTCAACCACAGTATAAAAACTTTTGCATAAACTCAGACTTAAAGTGGAATCATATTGTATAGTTATAATTGTGGTCAGGCCATGGTTAGTGTAAGATTATGGTTAATGTTAGGGTAATAGCATTTATGGTTTAGGTTGGGATTAGTCTCTAGGGGAAAAAAGAAAGTCTGTAAATGTAAATTTAACACAATGCTTAAGTGTGTGTATGCGTGTTTTAATGAAAGCAAATACTATATGACTGACCTTGACCAACTGTTCACTTTAACATTCAACTTGTGTTTCATCCCAGACACACCTGCTTTCTATCCCCTGCTACCGCCACTGTCGACCCTTGTTCGCAGACATGTGCTGATGTTGGAGTTGATTACAACAGTAATCTACATGTTTTCACCATGAATTACTTTTTGGCCAGCCAAATCTGTTCTACACCATTTCTACAAAGTGGACTACCTTGTTATATGGTGACATTTTCTTCAGTCAAGCAGTCTTACTAAATATGTTTGGCACCGATATCAAATAGTTGTAGAACTTAAGTTTTAAGTAAACCATAGAATGTAAACATATCAGAAAAAATGTTTTTTCTGATATGCTTGAATACTAAGATTCAAAATGCTTTTGCAAAATATTATTTCTTTTTTTTTTTTTTTAGTGTTTTTAGATAGGACTTTGGTATATGCAAATTGAGAGGTTAGCAAAATATTATTGAAGACGTTCATATTTGTAATAAATATATCAAATTGTTACTCCGTAATTGTAACTTTACACACAGGGCTGTCTGCCTTTTAAGTGATAAAGCCAACTTACCAACAGGACTTGGACAGGCCCCATTTGAGTTGTTCAGATCTCCTCCCAAAAGAGCACCTGGTAAACACAAAATAAAACAAAATCAATTTTGAAGGAATAAGATTTTCAATTGATCATTAACTTTAGTTTACCAAAAACAATTATATCAAATGTGTTGTGTTTTAAATAGCACAACCCTAACGAAAAGTCCTACAAATGTGTGGAATTGCACAGTTGATGTTTTTTTGTTTTGTTTTGTTTTAAAAACAACTATTTAACTCTTTTAATCCACTTTTTAGACCATGTACTAAAATCTGATATTAACAAAAATGTCTTCAGTTAGCATTGACAATTTTAAAGCAAAATTATTATTAAACTTATTATTAATTAAAATGCTTAATTATGTCCTTAGAGAAATCAGTTTATGGTGTTATTCGTTTTTTATTTAATTACTTAATTCATTTCTTGTGATGTTGCACAGTGTTATAAAAACAATGGTATAGAAATGCATGTAATTACCAACTTTAAATAACTTTAAATAACTTAATTTAATAGATACTAGTGTGTGCATGCTGCAAAAAACAAGATCTTAAAATATGTAAAAAATTTAGAAACTCCTCCTAATCAAACACCTATTCTAGTCGAATAGTAGTCAGAAGTTTAAACAGTCGACTCGTAGTCACCAATATGATGCACTGTATAGGCAAAAATACCTCACACACCTAAATCATCAAGTTTAAATTATTCGTTCAGTCCAATATTGTTAAACATCTAAAAGAAAAATCAAAGCACCAAACAAGCATTTTGGATAATTCATTGGAACTGTTTTGGAAAGGCTCGTCTGCTCCAGTATAACTATGTCCAGGTTTGTAGGGTGAGGGAACTTAAAAAGCCAGTACAGAGCCCTGACTTAATCCCAATGCTCTTCTGGTTAAATGGCCAATAATTTCTATGTACAAACTGCAAAACTTTCCTTTGAGGAACAATTCAAGACAGCTGTTCCTTAAAAAACATCTCAGTACTTTTGTGCTTACAGTCTAAAAATTAATTGATAAACTATAAACTGTACAAAAGTTTTTGTAAAAGATTATTATGCTTACTACATATAAATGGTAACAATGAACTTTCATCCTATAAAAACAGTGCTAACAAAAACATTTGCGATATTAAATGTGTAATAACAATTAGCACACATAATTAGTATTTTCTCAAATACATCTACATTTTAACAACACAAAAGTCAATATCTTGCCTGGCCTAGTGGTAATAACAACATATCATCAGAACTATTTACAATTTCTTCCTTAAGAGTTCCCTTAAAGGATAATCGCCTTGGTAAGAACACAGAACTTTAAGTGTTATCAGAGTATATTTCAAATCGCAAACAACAAATCACCAAGAAGAAAGCCAATGTGAGGCTGATTTCATAACAATAAGCCTCCGTTTGTTTTTGTTGACCCAAACATTATACCTACCTAAATCTATAAAAGTTTCAGTGTCATAATTAAATCATTAGCTTGATGGGTCACTAGCCCAATGTATTTCAACTTGAAAAGTTGGTTGGCAATGACTTTGTCTAAACCCACATTATATTTAACAATTACCTGTTAATAGTCAATCAATAAAAAGACTATCAGATGTTTAGAAAACATTCATGTTAGTGTTACATTGCTACTACATCCTAACAGCTTCACTACACTGGTGTAGTCACCCTTCTGAATTTATTTATTGTGTATGTATGTACACCATGACATTTGCCTTGTCAGATTTTAATGAGGGACATGCAACGCCCATGCTCAGATTCCACTGCCTTTCTGTCCCACCTGCACTGGCCGGTCTCTGTGGCAGGCCAGGAGACACTGTATTCCTCTGGAGCTGTGGTTGCTGTGGCGACAGCAGGCGGGGATCTGTAAGTGTGGAGGTGACAAAGGAGGTGGTAACGAGGCTGCTGGGACTGCTGAACGGCAGAGGACTTTGACTGGAGACTGGCACTGTGACTGGCATGGAGAAAGCGGGTGCTGGCACTGCAGACTGACAAAGGACAGGTAAAGAGAAGAGTTAGTTTAGCCAAAACTCTTACCTTCCATTCAATGGTGATAAGAAATGTCTGTACTTTTACACACATGTTTAATAGCATGCCAGTGACAACAGCAGCCTCCTTAGAAGCATAGCATGTGAATCTAAGACAGAGGTACATAAATGGACATCCAGTAGGCACAATTAATAGTTGAGTAGACTAATAGACATTGGGTTATCTTTGTCCACGGTTTAGATCATTTATCAGGGTTTATGTGAAAATTAAAACGGTCCCACTCTAGGAATAAGACTATCAAACTATTGTCTACATAATTTAAAAAATGAAAGACGTTTATTAGTCTTTCTTTAAGATAAGCCTGTAAAGTCATGATACCAGGTACAGTGTTATGCACAAAGATTTTTAATAAGGTGTGCACTAAAACCATTCTCTAATTTTGAAGACCCATTCTGAAGACCCACTTTACTGTGATCCAAAGTAAGGCCACTAAAATTAGAATGTGGGCTGAAACAGGCCTCTTGTGTCCTGAGAGGGACCCAGTTCCACAGTCTGCTAATTCTAGCTCTGTCTTCCTGTTCTGTCATTCAACTCAGCTATTCGCCTTTGCTTTATTCCGATGTGATTTAAAGTCTACATATCAAAAGCAGCATGTTTTTTGCTTAGTTATCGAGGAAATAACAAACATAACATACAAGTTGCTAAGGAATAATATGGGCCTCTATATAAACCAAAAAGATTTATGAACAAAACCCTACATTGAAATGCACATACAGTTATTTTCTTTAGAGTGCAAAACTGACCACTTAATGAAAACAACAGCAGAAACTTTTTTTTTACAGTAGAAGAGCTGAAAACTTTGTGATAGTCCAGTGTGGCATGCTGGTGGACCTGAGAAACGAACAGTTGTCATGTGTCACAGCACTGCACACGAGCCAGGCAGGAGAAAGACTGGGGGAGGGTGTGAGTAGGTAAAGCAAGAAATATATCGTAAGCATTGGACAGCACCTTGAACTTGGCAACAAATTTTTGCCATGACCAAACATGAGAATTGGGACCTGCATACCAAATAGTGCGCTTAGATCTGGGACTAATGTAGTCATTAAAGACCAGGAATCAAATAATGATGATTAAATTTACAAGAAGCCTTTCAGGGTCACAATACAGTCTTGACTGGACCTCTACTGTTTAATATCTATTATGTTTAATTCCAAAGTTACACTTGATGACCTACAGCTTGTGAGCTATACAGCTCATCTTTATAAACACTAAAACCTAAAAAGCAACAAGGAATGAGTAGTTTAGGAAAAAAAATACAGGGGTTGAAGTATGAAGGATGGAAACTACGAAACAAAAGAAGGAAAAAAGAAAGAAACCAATTCAAGCCAATGAAAGGGAAGAAAAATAAATAAAAAAAAAACAGTAAAGCAGTAAGGAAAACATGTAGGAAACAAGAATACAAATTAAAAGATAAATATTTAATGAAAGAACAGCAAAAGTATTGAGCACTACACTGATGCTGCATAAGTAAATTATATCTTGTGACTAAACTGATCTAAGCATTTTAAACGCACACTTCATTTTTTGCATCTGGCTTTATGACCTTAATGGCAGACCCTGGACTTAGACACGATTTATTACAGGTGAGTTTCATAAGCTATAGATGCAGCAGTGGAACAATCGCAAATCATATTCTACTACTCGGTTAACCGTCAGCAGAATTAACAAAGCATTGTAACGTTTTAATTAAGGTGCTGTCCCTTACAGACAAACCTCCCTGCCTAAGCACACACATTCAAAGGAGACTGGGAGGGATGGTGGGATGAGGTGTGAGCTATGGTGAGCAGGTGATCTGTGAGTTGGTTGCTTGGGCTGACAGCAGGCTCTGTAAGTTGTTGGGCCATGGGCGACCCCCTTCACACTGGTACTCACTGACAGTCTATAGCTCTGCATCATTTTATCAAACTCCTCGTCTATCTTTTTGTACTTCTCCTCAGTACGAGGTGTGAGGGAGAAGGGCTCCTCAGGGTCTGGGCTTTCCGAATCCCGGTGCTCTTTCTTGTTTAGAGCCTTCGTTTAGGTCCCAGACGTGCACAGGACAGGAAGAAAGAGACAGAGAGGGAAGGAGGTTAGAATGGTAGGCGAAAGTAAGATACTCACTCCATATCGTTTGAAGAGTATATCCAGTTCATCGCTCTTTCTGAACTTGTCATCCTGTAGGGGGCTCTGGTCAATTGAGTCATCACCGTCTGGTTCTGGACTGTTGCAACCATTAAAGCCTTTCTTTCGCAATGTCTTGCATAGTTCAGAGCAGGAGAAAAAACAGGAGGACATTTCAATTGAGGTTTAAAGTAAAACCACATTTAAGTAAAAAGTACATTGGAGTAAAAAGTAATTTTGATACTGAACTAAAAAGAGAAAAGTCATCCTGAAGTAATCGCTTTCTCTAATGTCTTTTTGCATATTAGTCCTTTCCTTTGCACAGCTAATTTGGAAAATGATTTATCCATTCACTATTACAGGCTATTTTTGATAAAATATAAAGTCTGTAGTTCATTCTCTGCTATAAAAATGTTATTTAGGGCATGAAAGAAATAGGAGAAAAGAAATATAAATACGCGAAACTAACTTCATGGAGCTACTTTGGAAAAATCAGAAACAGTTCCTCTTTTTTGCCTCCAGCCTCAGTGAATGGCTTTACAGATGTAATTTCATTAAAGATGTATTTTTTAAAACAATATTAGTACATTAATTTACTGCCCTCATATAAAATGTTTTTTGATTTCACTCGTTTACAAACAGGGTTTGTAAGGGTTTTTTTAACCTCTTTATCCATTAAATTGTAATTAGTGCTTTTAAACCAAGAATGTTAGATTGCAACAAAAGTAGACACCTAATTGGGGATCACTGTGAAATCAGGTCATTAATGGAAAAAAGGGTTCAAAATCAAAATTGTTGGCTCAATAAAAAGGTAAGGTAAATAGCATGATGATTTCTAGCATAGCATCACAGTGGCATAGTGGTTAGCACTTCTGCCTCCTTCTACTGAGTTCCAGGTTAATATCTCAATCTGGGTGAGCTTTACTGTACATGTCTTCCATGTTCATTTGTTTTCTTCATGGTGAGGGAGCAGCACTAAACTGACCCTACGTAGTGTGTGTGTCTGTGTGAGTAAATGTGTGTCCAGCGATATATTGACACCCTATACTGGGTGCAACTGCGCAGTGATCGAAAAGTTCACCTCTGGATGGGCATGGGGAATGCTGAGTATAGGATTAAGTGGTCAAGTTAATGAGATAACATGTGTTCTGACCATCTAACTAAAGTGGTGACAGGCATAATTCAAAAGCAAAATATCCTTACTGTCAGTATACAAGTAACAATGTGAAAATATTTTCAAAAGAATCAAGTAGCTATGTATTGGGTATTATTTTTAAAATATATATTAGTCTGCAACAATTAATAGCCCACTCTGTATTATAACCATGCAAATGGGATAATTGTTGATCTGACTACTGTAAATAAAGCTGAGGTTGCAGAAATGCAGTTAAGTAAAGAACTATTGCAGCAACTAGAGCACTCAGATCTTCTTTTCATCACACACGGTGGAGTGTGTCAGCTGATCAGCTTGTCTCTGTGAGCCAGTCCATCTGTTCACCTGTCCCTGAGCTCCTCTCTCTGTTGGCGGTCTCTTTCATGTGCCCAGCTTCTATTATGTTGCCAAGGTAAGGTTCCCCTATAGAGCTCAATGTTCACTGAGTGGTCGGAACTCATTTTCACACCCCTGCCCCACCCTAGCTGTTTTTCCCACCACATATATTTTAGTTCTTGTTCCTCAAAACGCCTGCTCTCATTATTTCGCCTCCTTTCTTCTTCCATTAGCCACTCTTTGTCGATTTTCTTTACTTCTCTTGTGCTCTCTATCTTAGCTCTGCTGATATCCCTTAAGCAGAATGTACTGACTCACTTCTGTCTATCTTCTACTGCACCCTTCTCTGCTCCCAGTCTTCATGTGGCTATGAAGGTGTTTAGTGTGGGCTGCTGTTTGTGGAGGATGCCTATAATGTCAGGTCCCATTTGGATCATGAAGAGTGTGTCCAGGGTGCTGACTGCGCCGGTTTTGCAATCTGCTGTCTCTTTAAGAACCCAGACAACAACAAAGGGGAAAAGATCCTTCATGTTGCTTTGCCTGATGACCTCACTTTTAACATTCTCCTGCAGTACACCCAAGTGCTTGTCTGAAGTACTAAGTGTAAATGGAGTTAGGGGAATGGGTTACAGGGTGTGCATTATGAAATTATATGATTCATACTGATTTGAAACACACTATGTAGTGTGAGCTTTACATCCTTTAGTGTTTAAAGATGGATTTGGCTGTAAGGAGCACAGTAGTGACATTAGATGGGGCATTTACTCAAACTTCCTCCCTTTGCTTTTGCGTGATCAGGAAACATCAATGCAACACTGGCTTCAGGCCAAGACCACAGCCAGAAGCATGCTGTACCACTAGTGTGACAAATGATTACTGGACAGTAAACACAGTTGGGGACTGCAGGGAACAAATTGAGGTAGTTGTTTAACTTCCACAGCAAACCATATCCTCAGGCTAGTTGTGGGAATCGGGACACAATAAAAAACATCTCCCCAGATTCTGAAGCCAGATCCACCGAGATGCTTAAAAAATTTAATATCCTACTTCTCAATGGTGGCTGTCTCATTCCCCTTCACCACTCCTGTTCTCTTACTTTGTCCATTTTGATTTTCTCATGACACTACATCTGCCTCTCACTTTCGGTCCAATGTTCCTTCTTTCACTGGGAGTTGTAGTCAAGTGGATTAACACGCTCTGGCAGGAAATGCAGGCAAGACATATAACATGTGACAGAGTGGCAGGGAGAAAGAGAGGGAAAGTAGGAGAGCAAGATGGCGGGATGTAAATGTATGGCTACCGGAAAGTAATCTAACAAATATGTAAGATTTTTGCTCATGGGTGCATGAGTGTGGGTTAATCATTAAGAATAATAAAAGTGGGGAAGGCACTGACAAACCCATGAACAATAAAGTATTTCTTAATTTATGCATCGGCCGTCTCAGCCCAAAAAATAAATCCCTCAAAAATGTTTTCTTAGATACAACAAAATAAACAACTGTGAGTAATATTATTCCAAAAGCAGATCTTAGAAGATAATATTACATTAAAATAGAGGGTTTTATCATTATGCATGAAGCATTTGAACCCTTGTTACTGAAAATCTTATGGCCGGCATCTTCAGAGTGCCTGCCGTTACACAGCACATCTCAATATTACATGAAGTTGCCATTTGGTCCACTGAACACTAAAGCATGTACACACAGACTCATCCAGTCAGCCTTGAGCTGATGTGGCCCGCAGCGGCACAACACCCTTACCACATCGCATGCTCATGCTTCCTCTCCTACACACAACTTCACACATGCACACACACACATGCCATCTGCAGCTGTAGCCAATCGGAAACATGCACGTCTGTTATTGTGGTGTCATTCTGTCAAGAAATACACACGTACGCTCACACACTGCTGGCTTCTCAGCCTCATACAATATGGAGGTATAGCTGTTTCCCATATATTTCTCATGAGTCTTTAATAGTGCAGTACACAGTATTCTTTAAGATAACCATGAATGTGTATTTGAATCTGAATACAAATAGTATTTTGAATATGTACAGATCTCTTCCCAAGTATGGCCGTTTATGTAAAATGGACATTTTTTCCATTACAAAAAATTTAGTGCATAAACAGCAGCCATCAGTGTTCACAAAAATAAATAAATCAAATAATTACATACAATTTCGATGCATAGTAAAGCCCAGGTTTTACAAAGTCTATATATGAAAAAAAACTGCATCATTTCAACGCGGCTAAGACTTTGCCAACATTCCCTGTCGACCTGATACATTATTTATCTACCATACAGGAAAGTAATTAAAACGTTAAGTGCTCTAAATGCATACAGAAAAAAATATTCTCAGGAAAAAGTTCTCAGGATACCTCTCCAATGGATAGCTTATCTAGTGTACATAATGAACAACTCTAGTTTAACACCAACACTGTATAGCCTACCACAGCATTAAAGTTTTGCATTAGCTTTCTTCATGACCTTAACTAACCCTGTGGGACAAACTGAAAATTAGTCCTTAAGCGTAATGCTCAGAATCATCAGCATCAGTCTCAATAAGCAGAATACCATAAAGTTTCAGAGCCGTTGCCTTTGCAATTTGGAGGCTTCACTGTAAGCTAAAAAAATAATCATGCAAAAACTTTGGGAAAAAATAGACAGCAAATAAGACCTTGGATCTCATCTGGTACTCGTCTGTGATTATTGTCTTTGTCTGAGCAGGAAGTTTAGAAGAGTAAAGCTTGAGGAAATAGGAGTGAGGGAGAAGTTATCAGCATGTGTATGCCGGCACAGTGTAGTGTTATATCTCGTGTCTGCAGTTCTAGGAGCCAGCCTAATGCTGAACTGTTTAAATAAAATTATGGTTTGTGCCTGGGACATCCAGTCTACTCACGGAGTCTGGGCATGTAGTTTTTACAAAGACAATTTTAAAATGCACAACAAAATAGCCTGTTATTAGCCAGTTTTGTTCATGTTAAACCGAAATAGCCACTTCTTTAGAGTTATCCCAAACTGAGATTTAGTCACAGTATGACTGCATTGCAAGGGTTTCGACCATTATGTGAAGTTGAAACGTTTTGCAAACTGTGCAGCTTATAGAGGGAATGATAAAACGTGCTGTGGGTTTTTAAGCCAGCTAAATGCAAAGTGTTTACAATCTAATTTTTACAATCTAATTTGAAAATACATTTACTACTACCATTAGTACCACACACAAAACACACTCTAAAGACCTTGATTTAAATTTGCAAATATACAAAAGCACAGTATTTCAAATATGACTGTCAACATTTTAAAAGTAATGCAATGATTTAATAAAGTTTTTACCATGCTATAAATATACTTTATGTAGAACATCAGTTATATAGTTATATGACTACAGCAAACAGCTTCTGAAAAGTATGAGATTTGTAAAAATAAAAAAAAAAACAAAAAAAAACCCTTTTTGGGTTAAAGAAATGTGTTTCCTGAAAAAAGTTCTTTGAACACTAATTCTATACCAATATTTACTGTGGCCTGTTCTTGTTTGGCTTTTCAGAATTGTAAAGTTCAATTACAATTACCCATGCCGTTATTAAGCAATTGCAGTATGCATAAGCGTGTCTGTGTTACCTCAATGATGTCTGCATTGGTCCTGCTTTCATGAGGTTCATTGTATTCTGTGTACTTAAGCAGGACTTTGTCCATGTCAGTGCTGGCATACTGGAAGAGCTTATTTGAGTGGTTGAAAATGATGAGCGCGATCTCGCAGTCACATAACACACTCAGCTCATAAGCTTTTTTCATCAGGCCAAACTTTCGCTTGGTAAACGTCACCTGCCAGAGAAAAGAATGGTGAACACATGAGAAACGACAAAAAAATATTTTCAATATAAAATTACCATTGAGAAATATATGAGTTTAAACAAAATATAAGTCAAATATTTCAGATGCACTTTCAAGCTATGAATATCCTGTTGCACCAAACACAGCAAATGTTTTATAAAATTCAAATCTGGTGATTGAAAAATCAAAATTACTTATGTTGTAATCAATTTTAAAAGATTTTAAAACATTTATCACATCATGAATTAACTTTCATTGGCCTGGAGAGATAAAACAGAGCAAGTCAGGTTCATAGATTCATGATGCTGCCACCAAAGTCTGACACTAACCTCCATGTGCCTTAGTAGAAACTGGTCATCATGTCAGTTTTTTCTAGTATTTAATAGGTTTAAGGTTTTAGGCATTTAAAGGGTATTTTTTTGATACCCAACAAGTTGAACATTAATTGGTCTTTTTCTATTGTAGCAACCCACCTTAATATTGAACATTTTTAATCCTTTCTGCTCATCTTAATTTCTGTAGATTTTTTTTTTATCAACTTACACTATTCTGACATTATAAACGCATTTTCACTTGCAGCACTGTTTCCAATAGGATGCTTTTTTAATTAAACTATTTTGTGTAAACTCTAAAAAATGTTGTGGGTAAAAACTTCAGCTGACATGTTTGGTATAAAGGAGATCATATATTTTCTCCATTTTAAATGGATAATGTGAAATAATCTAAAACAGTGTGATTTTAAAAAATTCCCTTCGTTTTAAATGATTGCATGAATGAGTAAGTGTAGATGAAGTTGTAATAAAATTAACAGTGATTAGCAAATTATAATATAATCTTTTTTCATGCAGTTTCTAAAATAATTTAAAAATAATGCAATTTCAACCAGACACTTTCTACCTGTGCCTACAAGTAAATACAGGAAAACAAACGGTTACAGATGAACTGCCACAAATAAATAGCTGTATTGGTCATGAATTATTCCCAAAAATGGCTGGATAAACTCAGAACACATAGTTAATGCTAATTAATTTCATTAAAAAAAGCAAAGGGTTTAATGAAAGCCTCTTACTTATTTCTTTTTCCAAAAGACCTTTTTTTTCCCTTGACATGAATTTGAAGAAAAAGAAGCAAAGAAGTCTATCATAATTGGTGGCAAAATCTGTCTCTGTGGTAACTAATGGAAACCTTTAGAAGGTCAATAAGCAAAATTTGCACATGTAGCATGAGGTTGGAGCACAAGCGGAGTTTTCTTTTGCATCTTCCTCCAATCCAATTAACCTTAGAGCCCTTAGGCTCATACACGGATCCTAACACATTGTGTTCACCCACAGTGGTCAGCTACTTTCACTTTGCAGCTGGTCCTTTATTAGACTTTAAATTTTTTGACTGTTGATAATTACATTGAACATCAAGAAACTATATTCTATTTGTCAGAGTTCATGTTCAGCTTAGTGTTGTACATCACATGAAGAATGTTACAGAAGAACTAAACAGGTTCATATTGAATTATTATATAATATATAATATCTATAAATATCTTTATTAATTTTCCCTCTAAATTATTTTAAACAATAGTAACTAAGAGCAAGAAAACAATTGAAGTAAATCTTGTTAAACCTGAACTCAAACAAAACATTTTGTTTTCAACATACAAAAAGAAGTGACTGCAAAGTAGCCAATGTGAACACAGAACAATCAGAATGGCACTCAGGGAGAAAACATGGAGTGATAATACAGAAATTCATCATTTTTAAATAAAACCCTAATATGTCTGCATCTTTAAATTTGACCAGATTTACATTTAAACCAAATTCTGGTATAAATCCACTCTTATTTAACCAACTGAAAATGCACTCAATTACAGAACAAACCAACTGACCATTTAACAGACAATGAAATGATTTTCAGTTAATTTTATTAATCAAATTTGCACAAATTTGGAAGGAGCTTTACTCAAGAAAAGTAAAAATGTTAAGAAAAACTAAAAAAAAAAAGACCAAAAATGATACAGTTTGAATTAAAAGAAAATGTGTGTCATTTCTATTTAACAAACCTAAGTCTAGGTATATAATTTAAACACTTGGTTAATAATATTAATTTAATTAGTTAAATGATTAAACACTCAGGCTAAACCTGTACTTTAAATTAATTGTGTTGTTCTATAATTCATAAAAATCTAATGTAAACTACAAATATCTGCTGCAACCCCCCCCCCCCCTTTCTAGTCTTTCTAGCTGTTATGCGATACAAATTTGTGCTGCCAATATGATTTTATCTCTCTCTCACAGACCTACATATTCATATATGAGTAAAATAACTATAAGTATATATTGTGTTTTTTATGTTATTATAGTCAGTAATTATATTGTCTTTTGATATGAATCTTTGAGACTTAAATAGATTACAGCAGCCAATATATTCTTTACTTTACTTCATGACACAAACATATACCCATAACATTTACTTGAACTATTCAGGTATAAGAAACTATAAAATAAAAACATTGAAACAAAAATAGCATACAGTCCCTTAAACTAAACAGAATGTTTAACTGACATTTAAAAGAACTTTAACATACCCATCCACAAACTTAACTGACTCCTCACCTGTCTGTTCCGTTCATCTGTGATTCGCTGGATCTGGATCTTTTTCCTCCCCATGGCTGCTGTAATTGGCTGGGTTGTGGTGGGGGCAGGTTGGAGTTTGCGTTGAGATCAAATGGCAGAGTACTGCAAATGGCAACAAGGTGCCTGTCCTTGTTTCAGGGGTACACTGACCCTCACTCTCCCTGTCCCACCTGTCTGAAGCAGCTGAGCTCGCAGCTCTCCCTCCACAGAAAAACAAGGAAGGAAGGAAAGAGTGAGGCCTCCTGGCAGAGCCTTCAGATCACGGGCTGTTCCAATCGTAAATCATCCACCCGTGGTTTCTACTGTGATCCACCCCAATAAAAAATTTTGATGATGATGGAAAATGTTGATGATGACGATGACAATGATGAAGGAGGTAATAATAAACCTATAAAGAAAAAAAAGGTTAAGTTCCTATGCATATTCCTAAATATGTTACATTTTATTCTCCTGATTTAATAGTTAATAATTAGAATATGACATCTGAATGACAACAACACCCATGAAACATTTTAAAAGCTAAACTCGGTTTGCTGTTAAAAGATGCGGCAGCACCTACGTTGTCAGACAATAAGCTATACATTGCATACGTTATTTAGTTAACCAGCGTGTGTACAGCATGAACCAAACAAATCTGCCCAATATATGCTATTGTCTCTTAAAATGCCTTCTTTTATTCCATGCAATCGGTAAATAGTTCTAATTGTTCATCAGTAAAAATGTGATCACAAGGTGTATTACAGAATGAACTATGACTTAATAGGGCAGAACGGCCAGATCCATTTTAGCTAGCTGAATGCGATTCCAATGTGCCTTTATATCGTGACTGTGCCTAGCTTGCCAGCTGAGATAACCCTCTGATAAATACTTCCATGTGTATTTACTTGTTCCTTTTCATTTTCTGTTTACCTTTAAAATTATACAGACACATCTTGAAGCAGTTCATAGTTAATTTTCTAACCACCAAAAGAATCTAAGGTTTGTCTAAGTAGACAAAAGCCTTTTTAAAAGCTGTAACATTAGAAAAAAAAAAAAAGACAAACCAGTATTATATATAGCTCTATTCTTTAAAAAAATAAAAGACTGAATGTTGAAAGGTCAGAAAAAGATGGAAAAAATGTGTCCTTTAATCTAGGGTTAGGGTTATGTGCCAGGTCACAGACATTTTAACAGTTCATCAAAATTTGGTAAAAATGACAGTCATGTTACAGTTATGAGTCAAAGATTGGGATTGGATCGGTTGATTTTACCATTCATTAATATTTTAATGATCATAATTGATCATTGATTGTCTGACATGGGCTGTCAGAGTGGGCTAACAAAGAGTGCAACCACACCCAAATGTGGCTAAAGTGTCTAAAGGTGAAATATTGTAAACCACAAGATAGTACAACACTGCCATGTCTGCAACACTCACATTTGTTATAGTTTTAAAAAGCTGTTCTCTATATTATATGCTTTCACAAAAACAACATGCTCTAAAAATAATAAAAAAAAAAGCCAAAACCATTTAATTAATAAATAAAGATGGATTGAAGGTAAGAGGGGCAGCACGGTGGCTTAGTTGTTAGCATGTTTGCCTCTCAGCACTGGGGATTCCCGATTCGAATCCTAATCTGGGTGGAGTTTCCATGTTCTCCCCGTGTGTTTCCTCCTGGTTCTCCGGTTTCCACCCCAAAGTCAAAAAACATGGATTCCAGGTAAATTGAATGCTCTACATTGTCCAGTATAGTGTGTGTTTGTGAGTGTGGATGTGTGAGTGAGTGTTTGCCCTGCGATAGATTGGCGCCCTGTCCTGGGTATATCTGCCTAGTGCCCGAGATTTCCCCATTGGATGGACATGGGGAACCCTACCGTGAGCCTAGTAGAGGAATAAGCAGAAGATAATGGGTGGATGGATGGTTGAAGGTAAGAGGGGGCAGATCCAGATACTGTCCCATAGGCCAGAGTCAGTGCCTTGTACTAAATGTAAGCAGTTACAGGGAGCCAATGAGTACTGGAGTGACATGAGTTTGCTCACGTCACTTTATAGTACATAGAATTTAATATAATATTTTAATCACATATAATATTGTCATGTGATTTTAGAGCTGTATGCCAAGTACATTTTATGAAAGCAAAATTATTATAGAACATATATTTTAATCAGATAAAAAAAAAAATTGCCTGGAACAACATACACAATGCTGAGTTTGACAGATTCAATATATATATAATTTTATATATATATATTTTTTTATTTATTTAATTTTTTTTTTTCTCTTTTGCAGCTATAACATAAGTAAAAAGAAACCATCAGACCACACACATTGCACACACGTCACTTCCTGATTACAAATTGGGTGTTTGTTTCCTTATAATGGCTGTTCATGATGAGCCAAATTAAAAAACAGGTACACATAGCTATTTTTACACAAAGCTATTTTTAGGTAATTCAATTGGGTTCAATTATAAAAATGTGCAGACAGACATCTGATTAACTGCATTTTACCAGCAGGTAGACAAAAAACGATTTGGCAAAATAAAACGTCTTAAGCAATTTGGAGAACGATCAGCAGGTATGGTGTGGGGAAACACTCCTCTGGAGGCTTGAGTTTCCCCTGGGACAGGAGAGTAGCCTTTGAACTGTAGGGCCTTTAGGCAGGAGGAGGTAAGCTCTGCTGTGTCAGCTTCATTAGAGACATCACAGACACATCACTGAGTCTTACTGGCCTGGAGCAAGATGCTGCCTCCCTGACTTGACATGCTGCATGTCATTACAAATCGAAGTAACATGCACATGCAGGCAAGCAAGGAAACACAAATGCTCAGCTCTAAACAGCACGAAAAAATCTGTACAAGAAACACTAGCACTGTGGACCAATTGCATAGGGAGGAAAATACCAGTCCAGTGTTTTAATAGTGTTTCTTTATTTGTTTAGCTGATGGGTATATTCATAGTATATGCCTGTGTAAGCACACTACAGTTAGGTTAGAAATAAAATGAACTGAAAACAAGCAGCAAACATGGGTGGTTGTGAGAGAGCCAGTCTGCCATACTCAGCACAAGCCTGAATGAAAGCATGAATGAGCTTATTGCTACCTTAAAATAGAAATGTGGGCTATGGTAATTTTAAAACCTGTTACATCTATCTCTGCCTCAAAAAGCCTTTAAATAGTGTTCTATATTTATACACCCACATAGACAAGCACCTGACTGCTTATATACGTACATAGTGGAAGATAAATGCAGACCTGCTCCTCCTGACTGGCAACATTGAGTATTATAAAAGAAATACATAGTTACCAGATCAACTAAAATTGGCAAAACATAAATCACATCTTAATTTAAACTATATTAACAAATAATATCAGCAAATGTTTCCATGTAAAAATGAAACTGGGATATCCACCATTTACCATATTTCAGTATTCATCAAAGTTTGGAAGACAACAACAGGAGCTATGAACTTTGCACTTAACAGTTATTGTTTGCTTTTGTTGTGGAAAGAAATGACCCAATCGTGACTGTTGTATATTGTCTTTTAAAGTTCAAGGTTTACAGAACATGTTTTTACTTCCTAAATTAGGGGGGTGGAGGGACAAATGCATACAATTTCTCTCAGTGTAACGCAAGTGCATATTTGTCATGTTTTCAGTTTCAAAAGAATGACAACTAAATACTTAACTTCAAATGTAACAGTGTTCACAAAGTACAATTTGAAACACAAAGCCCTGTTAAGTAATGATTGCTGTTTTCAGAGTGACATCAATAGTTTTATACAGTTGCAAGAAAAAGTCTGTGATTACTTGGATTTGTGCATAAATTGGTCATTAAATGTGTTCTGATCTTTATCAAAGTCACCACAATAGACAAACACAGTCTGTTTAAGCTAATACGACATCAAAAATTATATGTTTGCATTGTTTTATGGAACACCATGTAAACACGTAGTGGAAAATGTATGTGAACCCCTTAGCTTTTTAAGAGCTAATTGGAACCAGGAGTCACCCAACCTGGAGTCCAATTAATGTGATAAGATTGGATATGTTGGTTAAAGTTGCCCTGCCTATAAAAAAAAGACACACCAGTTTTGAGTTTGCTGTGCTTAAGAAGCATTGCTTGATGTGAATCATGCCTCACACAAAAGAGCTCTCAAAAAACCTACGTTCAAGAATTGTTCACTTGCATAAATCTGGAAAGGGTAACAAAAGTATCTCTAAAAGCTTTGAAGTTCATGTGTCCACGGTAAGACACAGTCTACAAATGGAAAGAGTTCAGCCCTGAGCTACACTCCCTAGGCATGGTCGTCCTGTAAAGATGACTGCAAAAGCACTGTGCAGAACGATCAATGAGGTGAAGAATAATCCTAGAGTGTAAACTAAAGACTTACAGAAATCTTTGTCACATGCTAACATTTTTGTTGACAAATTTACAATACGGAAAATATTAAACATGAATGGAGTTCATGGGTGGACACTGCGGAGGAAGCCACTGCTGTCCAAAAAAAAAAACATTGCTGCACGTTTGAAGTTTGCAAATGGGCAACTGGATGTTCCAAAGCCCTACTGGAAAAATATCATGTGGACTGATGAAACGAAAATTGAGTTGTTTGGAAGGAACACACAACACCATGTGTGGAGAAAAAAAAGGCACAGCATACGATCATCAAAACCTCATCTGAACTGTAATATATGGTGGAGGGTACATGGTTTTGGGTTGCTTTGCTGCCTCATGGCCTGGACGGATTGCAGTCATCAACGGAAAAATTTATTCCCAAGTTAACCAAGACATTTTGCACGAAAACTTAAGACGATCTGTCCGCCAACTGGAGCTCATCAGAATATGGATAATGCAACAAGAGAACGACCAAAAACATAGAAGTAAATCAACAACCAAATAGCTTCAACAGAAGAAAATACACCTGTCCTGACCTGTCCTGACCTCAACTTTATTCGAGATGCTGTGGCATGACGTCAAGAGAGCGATTCCCACCAGATATCCCAAGAATATTGCTAAAATTAAACAGTTTTGTGAAGAGGTCCAAAATTTGTCCTGGCCATTGTCTGTTGAGGTTGAGGTTGTGGTTATTGCTGCAAAATGAGGGTCAACAAATTAAATCCAAAGGCTCACATACCTTTTCCTCCCTGCACTGTGAATGTGCATGTTGTGTTCAATAAAACGATGCAAACATATAATTGTTGTGTCGAATTAATTTAAGCAGTCTGTGTTTGTCTATTGTTGTAGCTTGATGAAGATCAGAACACATTTAATGAACAATTTATGCAGGAATTTAAGTAATCCCACAAACTTTTACTTACAACTGTAAACAGCCACGGTTACAATATTTTATTCCTTATTCATTTCCTCATGCTTACTGAGCTCTATTTTATCCTTCTTAAGGAAAGCCTTAGTCAGGCAAATACTTTTCTGTATTAGTTTGAGATGAGGGCAACTGATGTGGTAAAATAGTTTCTGAAAAGGACATCAGGAAAGTGCTGGATTTGTGAATAAAATTGATGTTTCAACTTATTAGACACATCAGACACAATCATGTGATCGGTGCATTGCCAATGATTATGTTATCACATGAATTTTGTGCTGGCTAAATACAGTTTTAATTTTGTTTTAAATTGTACAAGAATAGTGTATTTGGCTACAAATTTAGAGATCCTTACAGCTGCATTATGTCCATTATAATTTTTTGTGAACTAAATATTGCATGCTGTATTAAATAAGAAATTAATACAAAATTTTATTGATTGACTGATGGATCTGCTCTAACTCTGAGCCTCCTTTTCAGGAAGAGCAGAAGCATTCTAAGAAATAAAGTTGCTAAAAGCGAAAAAAAAAAAAAAAGTTGTTCACCAGACTGTGTGTTGGCCTGTGAAGCCAGTACACATGAAAAGCCTTATTTATCTACAAGCAGTGTCAGATGCTAACCTTCAGTCCTGTGAACTCAAAGCATTGCATCCCAGCCCTCATCTGAACTACTTAGGCTATTTTACACTCAGCAAAGCAAAAATATGACCACAAGTTGGGTTATTTTAGAAACATTTTTATGTGGTTCATGATCACCTGGCCTGTGATTAGTAAATGGAAGAAATATACATATATTACGACTTGCTTAATTGTTTATAATGAGTTCAAACTGTAATATTTTTACTTATTTGAAGTGGTGAACTAAAAAAAAGGCAGATTGGCGAAGTTATAAATGACTTGAGTAATATCAATACTACAAAAAATATATAATTTGCAATGTAATGCTCAGTTTGTCTAATGAAGCCACAGAATCCTTTCCATATGTCTAAATCATGAAATATTATTCATCACTTTATCTTTAAAATATTAAAACTCTCTTTCAAAAGGTGATTTGATGCAAAAGTTTGATGCAAACTATAAGTTTACAAATTATATCAACACATTTTGTAAAAATATAAATGTTAAACAAGCTGCTGTGTACCAACAAATTTGCAAATAACAAAATATTTGAGTTAAGTAATCTATGTATAAAAAAAGCTGTGTATTCTGAAACGGAAAACGATTTAAAAAAATGTAGGGATTTATTTTTAACAATCATAACGGTCATATTGCTCATTCCAAACTTTAATGTTTAAAACCAAAACAATCTTTAACTGAGTCTGGTTCAAGAGCAAAAGGAACACAAATTTGCTGTATTGTTGTTGTTATTATTATGTTCTGTTTTATCTTTTGTTTTAAAACAGGTTTTAACCTTATTTGTTTAGAAAATCTGTAATTTCAACAATGAAGTATTCCCAACATCCTCCGTCATTGATAAAAACTATGATTGGTACACACACAAACAAGTGCAGACCGGTGCCATATTAGTCAGGTCAGGATTACTTATTTGTCTCATGCAACAGCATTTTATTTTTATTAATGTGTTACATGCAGTGGATACAATAATTTAAGTAGAGCTTAGCTAAACCAATACAAAAAGGCATAATTATCAGTTTGCATAAAAGACATTTATCAAGAAAGCCTTATCAAAGTGCTTTGGTAATCCTTCTTCTGCTGATGTTCCCTGAAGTTCCATTTGGATAAGCACAGACGGCCTACATCCATGTGTGGGCATATACCATTCTGTGCAACTGTGTGAGTGTGAGTACATGTAATCTCCTCCACAGGGTGTGAGAGAGAGAGTCCAGTTTTGTCATCTCTGGCTAGAGCTGAAGGCAGAGCAGCCTGGAGCTTAGAGATAAGAGCTAGTGCCTGGACTGGGATTGGAGTTGTTCCAAAGTGGTGCAGTGAAATTTATCACCCATCAAGCCCCAGCTCCATATGTAATGGACAGCACTGTTGTCCACTGTTTAATACAACTGTTTACAAAACATCACCCTAAGTAAAGTTCATTCACTGACACCTGAACTAGTCATATGTTATATGATGTCAATTCTAACAATCAAAGCCAATGCAATTGATTACTCTGGATTAGGAATGAGACGAGTAAACATTTTTGCAATTAATCGTAATTAAAAATGTTACAATTAATTTATCGTAAGAATGACTCAACATAGTCATGATGACATTCATAAAAAAATGAATAAAATAAAATGCACTATGCTGGTAGCCAGAACTTCAAATCAATTGGTGCAACTCAGATGAAACAAGAATAAATTTATGCACTTATCTGCTCCTGACACTTACTTTGTCCCTACAGAAAAATATGCCGGATTGGGGAAGTTGTAGGCTTGTTGTAAAGGAACCAGCCTTGTGAGCATTTTGATTCTCTGTTCCACCAAATACTGAAGTGTAATGAAGTGCCCTTGGGCAAGGCACCCAATCCCAATTGCTCTCCTTGCACCCTATACAGGGCTGCCCACCACTCCGGGCATGTGTGCTCCCTTCACTCCCGTTCCTGCTATGTCTTTTTTTGATTATTGCATATTAATTGTATAATCCTAATTATTTCTTAGACACTAATCATACCATTAAAATGTGTAATACATGAGCAAGACTCATTGAGATCCTAAAATGACAGGATCAATCACCTGTCAAGCACACACACATATCACTCTACTTGTATTTATGCATAAACTACCTAAACACTGTAAAGAATGCAATAGATTAGAAACTCTCCACTCACTACTAAGCTTATCTAAGTTGGCCTCTCTACAAAGCTCCCATTGGACCCGAACTCAGGCAGTGATGGTACTTGTAATGCCCAATGGGACTCCAGTGATTTACTCCAACCTTGGGTTGTACTGCCAGCACCAACTGCAGGATATTTTCAGCCTGTTGCCTCATGTTCCCTGACTGGCAGGCACTTGAACACTCTAACCTGGCCACTCAGCTGCTCACCATAGTGTATTGCCAAATCAGCTTTCCATTTCATCTTCATGTTTGAGGTGATTTAACACCATGGTTGCGTTAAATAGTAAGGACAAGACAAACCATGAAGTTCAACATAAACACAAGTAAGCATTATTCAGTGAGTTGATTACAATGCAGGGCAACATTTCTCCTGGCAGGATTTAGATTGGAGTAGGGGAGTGAGATCTGGGGGCTGAAAAGGGGATCTCTAATTCTCAGCTGCTACAATCTAACCTTTCAACAGTATAGACCAACAAACAAACTTTTAGGAACCACAAAATGACATCAACAGCAAGTAAATAAATATAAAAAATTAAATGCTGCCTAATATACGTGCCTCACACCACAGTAAAGGTTATAGTTATAGTATAATTGTAAGTAGCCATGGTTTAAGAATTAAGTCATTTGCTGGCATTAAAAAGCATATTTTTATATATTTTACAGAAGAAATAAATAAAGGTCAGTAAAGACTGTACATTATCGATTGTATGTGTCTTTACCATAACAGAAAATGAGTATGTGAAAAATGGGAGGCATAGAGGTGAACGGAGATGAGTAACTGAACTGAAGCTTAACCTTGATTTGGTGAGGGAACCCTATGATCTGGCTTTCCCTCCCTCAGACAAAAACCTACTAAATTATAATTTTCGAACAGCGGTTTGATCACTGACAATATTGCAGTGTTTATATCAAGCAGGTACTTTCACTGTTAAAGACAAACACATAATATATCTGAAATGTCTCAGTATTAAAAGGCTTTCACTTCTTTTGATGTCACTTATGGAAATAAAAAGATTACAATTTATTTCACCCACTAAATTAGAAAATATCTGCTCTTTGTTTGTAATATATCCAGAACACTAAAACACCAGAAAAACACGTCTTACACAAAGTAACTGGGTTGTAGTTGACACTGACCTGTTTGTCTCAGCATCAGTGTGTTGAATGTGGTCTGACCTGTAAGTTCACAAAACATACGTAGGATTAATAATGAAACTGCCCAACCTACCAGATGCTAAACTTTACCAATAAGTGACACAACTGCCAAACACTAACGTAAGCGCACATAATACCAAACAAACATTGGAATTATTCTTCATCCATTCTCCACCCTATGGGTGCTAGGGTGTGGTAGAAGCAAGCCTGTAGAAGAAATACCTACACCCTTTCATAGGCAACCATGTGACATCAGCAAGTAATGTCAATGCGTAAGGAGGCATCATCTGCACGTCACACCATGTCAACTGGCCTAACAAGTATCAGCCATCAACTACAACTCATTTATAAATACACATCCAAACAAAACAAGTAGCTGTAATTTGTCACATGACAAGCCATTTTTAGCATAGTTATAATTGGAAAATCTATTAAAAGCAGTACATTGATACATAAAATGATTTGTACTAAGGGTAATCCCAAAACTATTTTTTAATCTAATCATTTAACATTGAGTCAGTGTAGAACAAAATATGTTCTATAATTACTGTCTGATAAGAGACCTAGTTATAAAGCACCAGAAATGTGAAATAGTGACTAAAATGGTTATTTTATTTCAAAAAGTGAATTGGTAATTGAAAGTAACTAGTTTCTGACCTTGATTCTGTCTTGATTTTTTTATTTTATTTTAAGCATATCCCCAGAGTAAACTCTGTGCTTTATGTAGAGTTTATAATACTTGAAAATGAACATTGCAATAAATGTTTGACATATAATGTGATGTTAAAAAATAAATATATATTATATTTACAATGTGACTTAAAGCAATATAATCAAGGCATAACCCATTTGAGTTCCCCAACTGTATAATTTGTTGCCAGGCTGAAAGATACTGAAGACATCAGAAGTGAAGGAACCATGTCGACTAATAAAGAAGAGTAATGTTACGGGCTAGGATTACAGAGTAATGCTACAGACAGAGGCGCCATTCTTTTTATTACAAGACAGTCCATCATTAAAGTGATTTTACCGCAGCTGTATAGAAGTAATTTTGTTACATAATTTATCTTAAATATCTTATTGAAATATTTGGGTGATTCTTAATTCTCAGTTACGCTGTCATTTAAAAAGGTCTGTGTTTCAGACCCTGGAAAAGCTAGATCTTTTTACTCAGTTAAAGCCTGACATTGCTTGACCTGCAATGTGATATTAAAAATATATGAAAGAGATGGGATTATTGTGGATGTTTGACTAGAAATATTTAAAACGGAAATAAGAAGTACTGTAGTCATTTTAACTGCAGTCTGCTATAAATCGTGTACTACATTTATGACACATGTAAATAACCTAACAAAAAAGCATGAGGAAAAGCAAAAACAGAACGGTTACATTGCCACAACTGGCCCGATTTTAATTTTGAAAGACTGGATGGCAGTACCATTAGAGGCTTCAAGTAGAGATCTACCATCTTCGAGTTCAAAAATAAAGTTTAGAACATTTTCAGCCTCATAAAAAGTCACGGACACAAAGTTTTTCCACACAATACCCATAAGAAGCAGGCAATTTAAATTGATCTAATTAAAGTCAAGCAAGTAAATAATCTGAAATTTTATTTTGACAGTAATATTCTGTCCCAATCACTTCTTTTACTGAAGTCAGTGAAAGGCCATGTCATAATTTTGCTAAAGCAGTTGCTAAGTTAATCAACCAGGTTTTGTATTCTTCCAGCTGGTGCACCAGTGGCATTTCCTCATTTTAATACCTGTATGCAAAGTTCCACTAGGCACAGAGAACCGGTTCATGTTACAAAGTCTACACCCAGTCCACCTGGGACGTCAATCACACAGCCTCCTTTTGTAATTAACCATTGATTTGCAGGCCAACAGCTGTGAAACAGACCTTTAATGGCAACAAACGGTAAGGCAGCTGCTGAAAACTACACAGAGCTTACATACACTTAAAAAAAATAAGTCAGTCATAATAAAAAATTATAAAAAGTTTATCAAAAGCAAGCATGAACTGAAGCGTCAAGCCACAACATTATTCTAAACTGAACATTACAGCTGGATTAGTAGGTGCAACTTAGCAAAGAAAACTACAGTTTAATGAGTTACCAGTTACATTAAACCTATTAAAAGTCACCTGTTACATTAAACTTAGAACAGTTGATATTTACATTAATTACTAGAATGTCACATCTGACTTGTTGACAGATTTACAATTTAGTCAAATGTTCTGCTGTGTACAGTATAAAAGGTTGAATGCATTTTAAATGACACGCACTATTTATCCTAAGCCAGCTTTCACCTATATTCCCCAGCTCTCTATAAGTATCTGCTATAGGTATTACTGAAAAAGTTTGAAGCGCGCTTTAATCACAACAATCATCTGAGTATGCAGATGGGAATACTAAAAAAGCACCAGTAATATTACAATACTGAATATGCTATTAAAGTTTTTTTTTATGCTTATTTTAAAACCAGGGGTGTAACAGGTCCAAAAATGTATTTCCTACAACTCAAGAAAACTTTCTTACTAAACTCAAGAAAACTTTCTTACTAAACTCCAAACAATTTTCTATAAACTAAAAGAATGTGATTTTAAAATATTACTAAAAGACAACACTAAAGGAGTACTTGCATTAAACCATGTTCTCCCCATGTGAGTGGGTTTTCTGGGTTATCCGGTTTCCTTCCACAGTCCAAAAACATGGATTTAAGGTAAATTTTCCCCCTAGTCTGTGTGTCCCAAGCCCGGTAGAGGTGAGGGTTGTGTCAGGAAGGGCAGCCGACTTAAACACTTTGCCTAGTCATTATTTGAGTTCATCGTTGTGGCGACCCCTAAAATAATAAAGGGCAAAAGCCGAAAGTTGAAGAAGTCTGAACGGAAGTGAAATACATAGGAACTAAAGGCAGCTGAAGTAATACATGTTAAAAATGGCACAAACCACATATCCTCAGGCCTTAACCTCAAGCTCATCCAACAACTTCCTTAACCTAAAGATTAAAAATAAGTTGACGACTTTTTGGAAGTCGTGCTTGTTAAAGATGAACAAACCTTCTCTGATGGTCACAGATTCAACGGTCCCGAAATCACTGAATGACTAATATCCTCAAAGGAATAAAAATGCTGTGTCCTGTTTGCTAGTTCTGCCTAACAGAAGAGACTAGTCCAGCAATGACCCTGCAATGCTGGGACCTCTATCAGTTTTCTCTGTCATCCCACCCTCCTTTCACCCTCTGTCCTTATATGCCTTCAGCAACTGGCTCCCATTCGTGGTTGTCCAATGCTGTTAAAAGAGAGAGGGTGGTTGGGTGTTACTGCTGGATGTCTGTAGTAAAGCAGTTTGATAGAACTCTACTTCAACTACTGTGTGTGTGTGTGTGTGTGTGTGTGTGTCCACATGTGATACAGTTGCAACTGCCTTCTTACTTACCTTTTGCTCTAACTCTTTATTTCAATCAAACATTATTTTAACTATACATTTAGGTGAGGGATTGCTTATATACAGTGCTCAAAAAAATAAAGGAAACACCAAAATAACCAATCATAGATGTCAAATAATAAAATATGTCAGTTAAAAATCTTTATCTAGTAGATAGTGGAATGCATTGAGAACAAAGTAA
>JAOUQT010000042.1:15961664-15975915 GCA_025769995.1 Xyliphius kryptos | reverse complement strand
GCAAAATGAGGCCCTACACCATACTAATAAATTATTGTGGTCTAAAACCAAGTGTTTCAGTTTCATTGTCTAACCCCCTGTACGATAAGTCAGGGTTTTGCATTCTTTTGTGCATATTAATATCTATGTGTTACAATGTCTGTGTGAATGCCATACTACTGCACTGCTTGAAAGTGTAAATAATGTCTTGGCAGGTTATTTGATAAAACATGTACATAGATGTCAGTGTGGATATCATTCTAACAGAATGTATAACAGAAGCATATGTTTTGGATGTCAGCTCTTGCTTTAATTACCAAGGGATGCGACATTGTACATGTTCTGGTCATAAAATTAGAATATTATGAAAAAGTTGATTTATTTCAGTAATTCTATTCAAAAAGTGAAACTTGTATACTATAAACATATGTTACACATAGACTGATATATTTCAAATGTCTATTTCTTTTGATTTGATGATTATAACAGACAACTAATAAAAAACCCAAATTCAGTATCTCAGAAAATTTGAATATTACTTTAGACTAATACTAAAAGAAATTTAAAATATGAACATGAAAAGTATCAGCATGTGCAGCACTCTATACTTAGTTGGGGCTCCTTTTGCCCAAATTACTGCAGCAATGTGGTGTGGCATGAAGTCGATCAGTCTGTGGCACTGCTCAGGTGTTATGAGAGCCAAGGTTGCTTCAATAGTGGGCTTCAGCTGTACTGCATTGTTGGATCTGGCGTGTCCCATCTTTTTCACAGTACCCCATAGATTTTCTATAGTTAAGATCAGGTGAGTTTGCTGGACAGTTACGAACAGGGATACCATGGTCCTTAAACCAGGTACTTGTAGCTTTGGCACTGTGTGAAGCTGGAGTCAGTGCTTCAAGAAACACCAAGTACAGAGATATGCAAGACATGGGTTTCAGCTGTCGCATTCCTTGTGTCAAGCCACTCTTAAACAAAAGAGAGCGTCAGAAACATCTAAAGACAAAAGAGACTAGACTTCTACTGATTGGTCCAAAGTTAAGTTCTCTGATGAAAGTAAATTTTGCATTTCTTTTGAAAATCAAGGTCCCAGACTCTGGGGGAAGAGAGGAGAAAGACAGAATCCATGTCACTTGAGGTCTAGGAAAAAGTTTCCACAGTCAGTGATGGTTTGGGGAGCCATGTCATCTGCAGGTGTTGGTCCACTGTGTTTTCTGAGGTACAAGGTCAACGCAGCAGGCTTAGCACACCTCATGCTTCCTATTCTACACTATAGAAAATCTATGGGGTACTGTGAAGAAGATGGAATATGCCAGACCCAACAATGCAGAACGACTGAAGGCCACTATCGGAGCAACCTTAGCTCTTATAACACCTGAGCAGTGCCACAGACTAATCGACTCCATGCCACGCTGCATTGCTGCAGTAATTCGGGCAAAAAGAGCCCAACTAAGTATTGAGTGCTATACATGCTGATACTTTTCATGTTCATACCTTTCAGTTGGCCAGAATTTCTAATAATCCTTTTTTGCATTGGTCTAAAAAATTATTCTAATTTTCTGAGATACTGAATTTTTTTTAAATTAGTTGTCAGATATAATCATTAAAACAAAAGAATTAAACAGTTGAAAAATATCAGTCTGTGTGTAACAAATGCATATAGCATACTTTTTGAATGGAATTATGGAAATAATGTAACTTTTTTTATGATATTCTAATTTTATGACCAGCACCCATACGTATTAGATGTATACAGATTGTATTGTACCACCCAAATGAGGATGGGCTCCCATATGAGTCTGGTTCTTGTATAACGATGTGACATTAGCAAGCAGGTATTCATCTGATCACACAGAAAGCCCAAGCCAATATCTATATGCAAACTAGCCAGAGAAATAATAATAATTAAAAAATTATGTAGCAATTTGAACAAAGGTCGCTTTAATATTAAATTGGAAAATATTTACTTCAGCAGTGCATAAAGTAGAGATAGTGCTCGCGTGTATACACTAAAGTGACTTACTCTAAATATCACATATTTTACTTACTTACTTATTATGTCTTATTATGCCAGAATTAAAGAAGATAAATCAGAAAAAAAGGCTATTCAAATTAACTTTCAGAAGAGCTATGTATACGCCTTATTCAAGCCAAGGTCACATGCCACCATTTGTAGAATAGGTTCTGCAAGTGCAACCTTATTACTGCAAAATAATTCACCAAAGTAACATGCTTTTAGAACATGTCATCTTACTGATGCAAGGATCAGTCCAGCCACATTCATTTTCCAAAACAAAACCACACATTTCAATACCATGTTGCAACTATTAATCTTTTGGAATCAAAAAACATTGTACAATGACATGCAGCATAGCGGATGGACATGCTGAATACAAGTCGAATTTATAGCTCACTTTTCAGCAGCTCAGGTGGGAGCCTGAAAACTGATGGAGTGTGTCCCCTCCATGTGGCATCCTGCTGCGAATCACGACGTGCACAACCTGCATATCAGTGTGCTTTGGTTTCAGTGGCCAGAGCCGGAAAATTGGGGCCATTTAGACCAAAACAGTGCCTCTTCACAAACCACAACACAAAACATGTGGGTTAAGGTTATGTCAATATAGCACCTTGAACAAGCCAGACCTTTTATAAGGAGAATGCTCACAATAACGTTCTTTTATCAGAAAGGCAATAATAGGTAAAGAAAACACAATCATTTCTTAAAAAGACATACTGTTGAAACAATCTTTAAGTGCTTGAAAAGGCCACATTGTAAAAACTAAAGTGCCGTAAATCCCAATAGGTACCTAATTATGTAAATGAGGGGCTTCAGGAAACCCTTAAAATATAATGGGGTAAATTAAATTCAAAGAACTCAAAATTATATTAAATGAGTTTCACATAACCATTCTGTATGCTACGTAAGGTTGCATCAGGCTCTCTACAGCAATCATATGAAACATACATTAAATAATACACTGAGTAAATTATTATTTCAGTCATTTTATTGTGAACTTTTGATTTGACAATGTAGTAATTGCAACAGTATCAATAAGTCCAGCACAACAAAAACAAGCCAAAGCTCCTATAAAGCACCTCAGATGGTAAACAAATGTTTTTTTAAGCACAAGATGATGCTAGAAAAAATGGTTCTTCAAAGAACCCAGAGGAACTGAGACACAAATTCATCAGAAAGAGCCTTAGATGGTTAAGAACTTTTTATGTAAGGCACCTGACCCTGCTAGAGAACAGGGTTCCTTTAGAACATCGGTAAAATCTCGGACTGATGGGTTCCTTGGTGCCCGAAAGAGTTAGTTATGTGTTGGAAACTGAAGATTCTTACAATGACCCTCAAATATCCTTTAGTTTTTAATGTACAGAGGCACACAGATGTTGCATAACGCGTACAGTGTACTGTATTATGTGCGCAATACAACTTTCGGTGTGGTTTTATCTTATGAGTCCTGGTGAAGCTGAACTCATCAGATGCTTCTTCGGCGAGAAATATACAATCCTCTGAGCGATCATTCTGTTAAATCCCTAGTAAACAGGTGTATCTTGTTTAACTCACAGATGAATATAACGGTGTTTAGTGTGAGAGACATGTGAAGGGGTTCACTAGTGGAAATGCGAATATCCTCGCTGACAGCTCTCTACAGACAACAACAACAAATCTGACATTGGACTGTCGCCACTGTTGCGCAAAAGAAAAGGAAAATACAACACGGCTTAGCCTCACCTGTCCAACCCTGCATGTTTAATCAATTTATTTACAATTGTTCAGCTACCAAATCTGAGTTTTCACAAAGCACTCGGCTTTTGCTTGTGCTCATTTACGCACAATCACCCACTGCGTGAAAGCACAGTGATGCCGACACAGACTCGAGCGAATTGCGTTAGCCACAGCTAGTCCTCCATTTTGGACAGATTTTCATTCCGACAGTACAGAAAATTATCTGCAGCGAGAGCACACGCATTCGCTGCTAACGCCAGGTCTCGTTATGTGAACTATTCACAATCCAATGACAAATAAATATTCTTTTTACAAGGTAAACAGAGTTAGACAGAGCAGAAAGCTAATCTAACGTTAGCTACACACCTAGCTAGCTACAACTGACAGCTTATAGCTGAAGTCACTTACCCAGAGTAGCTACTGGATCCACATCTGTACACGGTAATGACGGGATTTCCTACGAGCTGGATTGTTTCGTAACATGGACAACGAACATGAAAATGGTCATTGGGAACAGTGTAATTCAAAGTCGGGATCAATTTCTAAATTCTTTCCGCTTTTCGCTCCCAAGTAACTGTTTAGCTAGCTCGCTCAGCCAAATGATACAGTGTAGATGGTGTCCTATCTACCATGACTGGCATTGCTTTATGATGGACATGTTGCTGGCCAATAGGAGGCGGGCTTTAACAGCGCTTAGCCAATCACACGAGCGAAACAGGGCTCTTACTCGCAAAAGCAATATCAGTAGGCGAGTGTTAAGGTGAAATAGGAAGGAGTTCAGATTTTAAGCTCGATGGTTTTCTGACTGTATTCATCCGCCGCAATATATTTTCTTTTGCATATTATTTTTATTGTTGAATATATGTGGCGTAGTATTACTATTTTGTTAAAAATCTGACACTAAATAAAATGCATTATCATAAAATCCATTAATAACTTATAACTAAATGTAAAAGCAGTTATACATGTATTTTTATTATTATTATTATTAGATTATTACTATTATTATAGTTGTGTACAATATTATTAGTACATACATGAATGGAAACTAATGACGTCAGCCCTGCCCTATTTCCGAGTGACTTTCTCTGTTTACACTCAGAGCAAAGGGTAGTGATTCGGTCGACGTAACTTAGAAAACGACAGATGCTTATAGTTAATGACAGTGCAAAACAGTTGTTTAAGTGATTATAACAAATGTGTCAATTTCTTGTCATAAATATTGTCTCATGTTAAGACAAAACTGGATCGAGGGTAATAAGACGCCTACAAAACAAGTTATGCGATATAATTTGCGCCATATTTTAACCACGTCACTAACAGTGCTAAGACGTCACTGAAGCGGCTTTTAAAGTTATAGTAACATCAATAACAAAGTAGTTTAACAATGCCATGTTGCGGTTTTCTTTACTGCTTTCTTTATATGTTTTATGTGCTGTTGTCATGGTAATAAAACCGTTTTAGTTTATTTAGCCCAATCCACAAATAAATGTCTTACCCCTGCTTGAACATTTAAAGATAGCTTAAGCTGATTTGCATATTAATTAATGAATTTTCTTACTTTTTGACATGTCTATAGATTCTCATAGTGCATTCTCTTTATGCCCTCATTCATTCATCTATTTTATAATAGAAAGGTCCACAGTATGCAGTGAGCAGACTGATTAAGCATCCCTATTTCTTTTCAGCCCTTGCAGTCTCGGCCAGGTATTTGAAGTTAATAACTGTCCTGGCAGGCGGCACTGTGGTGCAGTGGTTAGTCATGTTCTCCCTGTGATTGTGTGGGTTTTCTCTGGGTGCTCTGGTTTCCTCAAATTAGTGTGTGTGCACCCTATGATGGATGCCTAGGGTTGTTCTTGCCTTCACACTAAGAGTTGCTGGGTGGGCACCGGTTTCACTTCAATTAAATTTTGTTTATAAAGCACTTTTAACAATAGACATTGTCCAAAAGAAGCTTTACAAAAATGTTTTTTATCCTAGATGAGTAATGGTGGGACGGTAAAACTCCCTGAGGAAGTAAGGAAGAAGCCTTGAGAGGAACCAGACTCATATGGAACCCATCCTCATTTGGATGATACAATACAATCTGTATACATCTAATACATACAGGTGCTGGCCATAACATTAGAATTTCATGAAAAACCTTTAATTTTTTTATAATTCTTTTCCAAAAGTGAAACTTGTATATTATACACATTACACACAAACGTATATATTTCAAGTGTTTATTTTTTTTTTTTAATGTTAATTTGACAACTAAAAATTCAGTATCTCAGAAAATTTGAATATTGCAAAAAGGTTTAATATTGAAGACAGCTCGTGCCACACTCTAATCAGCTAATTAACTTAAAACACCTGCCACGGCCATTAAATGGTCCGTAAATCTAGATCTGTAGGCTCCACAATCATGGGGAAGGCTGCTAACTTGAGAGTTGTCCAAAAGATAACCACTGACACACAAGCATAGAAAGAAACAAAAGGTCATTGCTAAAGAGGCTGGCTGTTCACAGACCTCTGCGTCCATGAACATTAATACAGAGGCGAAGGGAAGAAAAAATGTAGTAGAAAAAAGTGTACACGCAATACGGATAACACCACCCTGGATAAGATTGTGAAACAAAACCAATTCAAAAATGTGGGGGAGAGTCACAAAGACTGGAATTCCACTGGAGTCAGTGCTTCAAGAACTACCATGCACAGACATATGCAAGACATGGATTTATGCTGTCGCATTCCTTGCGTCAAGCGACTCTTGAACAAAAGACAGCGTCATAAATGTCTAAAGACACTTTTGCTAAGTGATCCAAAGTTGAGTTCTCTTATGAGAGTTATTTTTGTATTTCCTTTTTAAATCAAAGTATCCGAGTATAGAGGAAAAGAGGACACAGAATCCATGTCACTTGAGGCCTTGTTTAAAGATTCCACAGTCAGTGATGGTACGAGGAGCCCTGTCATCTGCTGGTGTTGGTCCACTGAGGTCCTAGGTCAATGCAGCTGGCTATCAGGATGTTTTAGCACACTCAAACTTCCTGCTGCTGACCAACTTTTAGAAAATGCTGATTAATTTTTCCAACAGCACTTGGTACCTGCACACAGTGCCAAAGCTACAATTACTACAGTTTAAGGTCCATGGTATCCCTGTTCTTAATTGGCCAGCAAACTCACCTGACATTAACACTATAGAAAACCTATGGGGTACTATGAAGAGGAAGATGTGACCCGCCAGACCCAACAATGCATACAGCCGAAGGCCACCATCGGCACAACCTTGGCAGTTCCACAGACTAATCGACTCCATGCCACCCTCCATTGCTGCACTAATTAGGGCAAAAATTGAATGGTGTACATGTTGATACGTTTCATGTTCATATTTTTTCAGTTGGAAAGCATTATATATAATAATATTCTTATTTTCTAAGATACTAAATTTTTTGAGAGTTGTCAGTTATAAAAAATCAAAATAAAAACACTTTAAATATATTATTTAAACTCTTGAAATATATCAGTCTATGTCTAATAAATGCATATAATAGAATGGAATTATAGAAATAAACCAACATTATTGTTATATTATTGTTAGTTATAGAATTACATATGCTATTATGATATATGTCATATATATCATGGATCTGTATGTATCCATATAAATCGCCCACCCTCTACATAAAATATACATTTAATAAAAAATTCTATTATCATAACATTTAGAATAATCATAATCAAAGTGAATGGGCAGTCAGAGGGAATCCAGCCGGCACAGGGTCGCTGTCATCTACTGGTGCCTCCGCCGTATTAGGTGTAGCTCATCAGAGAGAGGAGAGAAAAGATAAAAGGAAGAAAATAGAGAAAGGGAAAGAGATTAAAGGGTTAGATACGACCAACTATCTATTGATCAATCCAAACACAAATTGTGCAAAGAGCAGGTAGAAACTCTAGGAAACTAGCATTATGATAGCATAACTACAGGGTAAAACCAGAAAGAGACGCAGACATGAGAGAGCCCTGGGACATAAAGCAGCCAGCCAATACACCGTCAAAACAGAGTGATCTTGTGAGAGTAGCCGGGCGACTGCATCCAAACATCCCAGTTTATCAAACACTCTATGACCATGAACCCTTCAGCTCTAAGCCCTAAACTATAGGGAAGGACATGCTTGGCTAAATAAATCTTAGCAATATTTCAAAGATGAAAGAATGCTATCCTGGTGGTATTATCTACATGAGATTCGAAAGAAAACATTGATTCAATAATCACAACAAGGTCTTTTACAGCTGTACATGGTGTAATTGAAAGACAATCCAGAGATAATAAAAGGTTTTATCAGAATTATGTAAAATAAAATTGTTTAACATTCATTGTCTTATGTCCTTCACACATTCCGCAACTCAAGTAAATTGGCACATATAACTGCGTATCATCAGCATAACAATAAAAGTTGATATCATGCTTGCGAAAAATATTACCCAGAGGTAAAATATATAGATAAAATAGTAACGGCCTAAGACAGAAAATTGTTAGACACCAAACTTTACCCTACTGTGCATAGAATAGTGGACATTTACATCTACAAACTGATAACGGTCAGGGCTGCTCATTTAATTCCAACAACATTTTCTAACCAATGAAGAAGAATAGCGTGATTGATTGTATCAAAAGCTGCACTTAGGTTAAGCAATATAAGCATAGAAACCCTAATCAGAGGCGAGGAACAGATCATTTACAATTTTAACCAATGCTGTCTTGGTGCTATGATGGTGCCTAAATCCTGAATTTTCAAAAATATTTTTATTCAGGTATAAACTAAACTGCTGTGCTACAAAATTATCTAGGATATTGGGGAGGAAGGGGAGGTTAGATATTGGTCTATAATTTTAGACCGTTTTTATGAGAGGTTTGATTATATCCGGTAGTACATTTTTGAGTATAGTTGTGGGTATGGGATCTAATGTAGATTTGTTATATTTTGATAAAGACACTGGTAAAACGAACTCTGTGTTCTGGGATGGATAAATTAGGATAATCTTTGGTCTAAGGTAAATATACATTTACATCTAATTCACTCGGATACCTGAAAAAAATGTGTAAAGTTGCGCAACTACAACCTGATGGTGGGAACGTTTCTGCAGTGGTCTTTTTACTAGTTAGTTTTGCTACATTATTAAATATAAATTGAGGATTATTTTTGTTTTCTTCTATTAGTGAGGAGAAATATTTTACTCTAGCAGCGCTAAGAGATTTTTTATAGATTATAAGACTCTCCTTCCATGCTGTTTGGTACACAACCAGGTTTGTCTGATACTAATTACGCTCTAATTTCCTAGTGGTCTGGTTTAGGGTCCTTATAAAGTCATTATACCAAGGTGCTAGTTTTTTCTCTTTAATTATTCTTTTAATTGGGGCTATGCTATCCAAAGTACAAAGAAATATTGACTTTAGGTCATGCACACAATGGACCACAATGCACTGATGGAGGTGTTTGTGGTTTGAGACATACCTTCAGTGCCATGATAGTAATGTTTATGTGGCTTGGGATATGTCCACTGTGATTTGGTGGTGTTTGTGTGTGGTTTGGAACACAATCACAGCACTCTGACGGTGGTGTTTAGTTGGTATGGCACACATTCACAATGCTCTGACAGTGGTGTTTATATGTTATGGGACACTCTCACAGTGCTTGGACAATGGTGTTAATGTGATATGTGACATGCAGTGCCCTGATAGAATAAAAAAATCTGTTTAATAGACATGAATTTAAAGCAGATGCTAAAGTCTGGAAGCTGAGTTTTTAGTCACTACTCTTTTATTTTGACTCACAGAAGATATAAAGTTGGTGTGCTGTACCTTCCAAGCACAGGATCAATAGTCATGCTTGTAGAACACAGTGTTTGATTTAGCCCTCTCACCCTCACACTCCATCCTACCATGTGGCGGATGTGCGGAGTGTATTTACAAAGGCTTTGAAATGAACGTGTTTTTTTGTGCTTTTAGCCGGATCTCCGTGTTCCCGCATGGCGTCAAGTTGATTATGAGCCAAACAACAGACAGGACAAGTTTAGAGTCTGTTAATCAATGAAAAGTCTGTTTCATGCACTTCTAATTCAAAGTGTTCATTTACTTTAGTTCAGCACTGATAGTGAATGCTAATGTGTTTCTTTAACGCTAATGCTCATTAGCCAGTTAGTCAAAGCAAGTGCACAGAATAAGTCCTGGAGACTATTATTTGCATTTATTGTAAATGTTATTCATCTAAATACTGTATTAAGAGAATGAATAACAACTCAGTAATTAAGGTGCACTCATTATATAGAACACCAGTGTCCACGTGTATATGATTTGTACATGTTATGGGACTTTTTTGTGAGTAGGGTCTGGGGTTGGTGGAAACTTATCTATTACAGTGCTGTAAGAAAGTGTTTTACCCTTGTTACCTTTAAATGTTTCAGATCTTCAAACTAATCTTAAGCCTTGTGTAGTGTTCAGGTCTGTGGGATCTATTTGCCACCTCAGACTATTTGGTCTTGACTCATCTTCAGTGGAAAATCTATGCTAAATATAGCATTTTCAGTGATTTCAGAATGTACACCCCCCTTTCCCACACAGAATTATATTACATATCTACTTGACAAAAAAAAAAATTGAAAGAATATAATTATGTTTGTATAATAAGGAGGAAGATCACATTTCTGTTAATTCTTTCAATTTCACTACATTTTAGGATTTTTAGAGGGTGTAAAATCTTCTTCACAAAACCTATATGTTTTTGCTTTTGAACCAATCAAAGCTGAACTTGCTAGCCTCACATCAACACACTACCACCACCATGTTGAATGCAGTGATGGATTTTGCACCAGATGACTCATCGTGGGGCATATAAATGTTACCGGTTTGATCATTATGTATATCTTTTTAATCAATGTAAGAACTTTTTAATCAAAATACCAAATAAAATAACCAAAACCTGAACAAACAGGTTTCTAAAGAAGAGACAGCAGGACATAAATAGTTAGACAAAACCACACAGGTTTTGTCCTCAGAACACATAAGGGATGTTGAATATAAATGGCCTTAATGAATATAAGTGATTAATAAATATAATAAAATAAGTGATTTTATGTGTTTAAATGTTTTAGCCAATTAAGGGAATATGTTGGGGGTTCTTTGTGTCAAGTTGATTTGTTCAATGTTAGTTTAGTTGTGTTTTATGTATATGGCGTGAACGTGTAGCTTAGGGGATTATGAGTCTGACTGCGTGTGTGACGGCAATTGTTCTAAAAAAGAGCATTTCCTATACGCTGGGTGTCTGCATTCTTGCTGTTACATTAGTGTCAGAAATGAGATTGGCTATTTAAATTATGGAAGCCATCCGCGGAGAGATTGATTTTCTCCAAGCTGAGCTAAACAGGCTCTGCCAACTGGACCAAGCAAGGCTGAAATGGCTTACCAGGAAGCCAGATAGGATGAGCGGACAGCAGCGCACTAAGAGGGCGGGCTCAGCAGCAGATCTGGTAAGATCAGCAGCAGGAAAACACACAGCGTCAGGCATGATGGAATCAGCAGCAGACAGCCCCTTCCCGGCCGGCGGCAGCAGCAGGGTCCGCCTTCCGCCAGCCACCACCAACCCAGCGGTGGGCGACAGCACGGTGTGCCTCTCAGCACTACAACTGCCCCACTATGATGGCGGTGCTGACTAGGAAGCCTAACTCACTCAGCTAAATATTGTTACCGCGCACACATGCTAGCTTCCCTACAAGACAGCCGCCCGACTCTGCCTGGTGCTACAGGGAGAGGCGCTGAGGGTGCTGATAGAAATACCACTAGAGAGCCTGAGTGACTTTCTGACGGCGACTTTACAAGTACGCTTCAGGAGATGCTTGACTGAGCCAGCAGCAAAACAGCTACTCACCACGGTAGGAACATGAAAGAGATTACACTCCTGGTCAGATAGGCATATCCGGGATTTCCATAAAAACTTTAACACAAGCTTGTGCAGGATTATTTTTTATCAACACACTGATACCACAGTAGCTAAAGAAACATCTCTGGCTGCTTTCACTCAAAACACTGGAAAAAGTGGCGGAGGTTGAGCATGCAGAATTCATCTTTACCACAGACAACCTGCGGGCAGAGAGACAGCGTGATGCCCGCTTGCGACTGCAAAAAAAAAAATCTAGTGAGACCGCCAGTGTGTTGGTGCTGCAGCGAGCTTGGACACAAAGCCGCACATTGGGAAGTTTCTAAGCCGGCGGGGAAAAGAATAAGGCATGCTTTAGTGAGGGATGCGAGCGTTCTTTATTTTATCCCTTAAATTTAGCGACAAAGTCCCAGGGACATGGTGCAATGTATGTGGAGTGTGAGATTGAGGGTCATCAAATTTGGTGGATATGGGTTTGTCTAAGTCGTTAATACAAGAAGGTACGTTTATTTACTACCGGACTCATTGATGGACAGTAACGGTACTTAAACTCTCAACCATGGTCACTGGCGACCATGTTGGATTACTGGGGTGCCGTGTTTTTTTGGACTGGGAGAAAAATCGATCCTGCACAGCTTTTGTTACCGTTCAGACTTTGTAATGCACCGGCGACGTTTGAGAGAATGATGGATCAAATTGTCTGATGTTCTCCGGTATAAGATTGTTGTTTACCAGGCAATGTTTTAGTGCATGCTGAGTACTTTGACAGAGTGCTGGCTAACCTGGAACTGGTGCTAACAGTGACTCATATGGCTAATTTGAAACGACACCGCGAGAAATGCCCATTCATGCATTTTCTTAGACATGTGATTAACAGATATATACACCTGAAAAAGACTAAAGCTGTGCGCGACTGGCTAACACCGGAACTACTGTTTGATGTTAAGGAAATTACTAGCTGTTGTTGCGGGGCTGAGACATTTTCGGGCATACCTATATGGATTATCGTTCTTACTGTGGACAGATCATGCTTCTTTTACCTGGCTAATACGTTTCCGGGAGCCAGAGGGACAGTTAGAACAGTGGATTTCTATTCTGCACGAGTATGACTTTAAAATTAAGCAGCGAGCTGGTTAACAGCACTGGAATGCGGATACACTGTCTCACCGACTATGCAAGATTTTTACTTGCCGGGCTGGATTTAACATAACCTGAGGATTTTGTGGTGAGCTCAGCGAGCTGATCGTGAACTTTCATGGGTGATTAAGGATTAATTCCAAGGCAAGTTCCAGAGTGGACTGATGTGATTTGCCACAGGCCAGTTGCGAAAGTGTTACGCTCGAACTGGGACAGTCTGCGATTGTAGAATGGCGTGATGGGCCGGGTTTGGCAGAGTCTGACATCAAAGAAAACCGTGGTGCAGTCTGTTATTCCACGCACTCTGAGGACGGCGGTGTTAAGAGCAATGCACAGCATGCTGGGTTCAGGCCACTTTGGTGTAACAAAGACTCTGTGATGACAACACTAGGGTGTAACAGTGATGTGGACTTAATTGTTAATTGCTGCAAGTAGACAGAGGCATACGTAGTGCCAGACCACAGTGGAGTGGCTGTTGAAAGAGTTTTTCTGCCAATTCGGGGTGATGGAAGAGTTATACAGTGACCAGCGGCGCAACTTGAAGAGTGAGACGATGATGGAAGTTTTCCTTGGAATACCCAAAACCCGGACAACGCCACTTCCCCCAGCGACAAACTGTAGAACGGATTAATCGGACTTTAACTACACAGCTTGCCGTAGTGACAGCAGAAAATCAGTGCAACTGGGACAAACATTTGACCATTGTACTTCTTGCATGCCGATCTGCTGTCCAGGACACTACAGGATTTACTCCAGCACTGTTAATGTTCAGATGCAAGCTGTGCACACCTGGGGAGCTGGTGTTTAGGGTCCCGCCAGAAGGGCAAAATTCAACACCAGAGTATGTGACTAAGCTCCTCAAATGCATGTACTGAGTGCATGACATTGCTTGGCTTACAGATGGACGCTGGAGAGAACAGCACCAAGCTTATGACGCATGCTGCCGTAGAGATCCAGTTGTTCTTGGGACTTGGGTTTGGCTTTTTTATCCCCAGAGAAAAAAATGACTGTGTCCAAAACTGCAGACTGCGAGAAAGTGGCCGTGTGCGATAAAAGAATGCCTCAGGGAGGTAGTGTACCAGGTTGCTGTGGGCTGGAAATAGGGTACATTGTGCACCGGGATGAGTTGGCTCTATACCAGCCTAAAGAGACTGTCAGCCTGAGTGTGCCCCACAAGCCCCACAGTCTACTGTGTTAAACCAGTTAGCGCAAGCATGGGGACCACTGTCCCGGTTTCAAGACTTTGTTATGGATGTGGTGTCGCCGAGGACAGAGAACTGCTGAGAGGAGGGCTGTGTGACTTTTCAATTCAATTCAATTTTATGTGTAAAGTGCTTTTAACAATAAGCATTGTCCCAAAGCAACTTTACAAAAAAACGTTTTTATCCCAGATGAGTAAAGGTGGCAAGGAAAAACTTCCTGAGTAAGTAAGGAAGAAACCTTGAGAGGAACCAGACTCATAAGGGAACCCATCCTCATTTGGGTGATGTGA
>JAOUQT010000042.1:15935789-15949927 GCA_025769995.1 Xyliphius kryptos | reverse complement strand
ACACACCTATCAGGTGATTTTACACACACACACACACACACACACACACACGCACGCATATATATATATATTGCTATGAAACAGACGAATATTACTACTGATAATATAATATAATGTGTGTATCCTCTGTCGTCCATAAATCAGTGAACAATATTTTTATCAGTTCTATTTGTGAAAGTTGGACACAAGGAAAAACTCGAAACCACAATCTGACAAAGTTGTCTATTTGGCAGTCGCGCCTCCTATTGAAACACTAATTTATTCAAAGGAGATTTTTATCCCCATGATCTGATTATTATGATAATTAAGCAACCTAGACGCCTTTCTCTGCTCTTGTCTGGGTTCTGCCCTTGGTTCTGACAGTTAAAGCTGATTTGCACGGTCTCAAAAACGGCAATTCAGTAGCCACATTCCTAGACTATACACACAGAAAAGCCAGAGACAAAAGGCGCGCTGCAAGGGGACTTGATTTAAACTTTGGCGACGACGATAAAACGGCACGACGTTCATTTCAGATAGTCTAGTCTCTGAAATAAACGGTTACGTTACCTTAAAGGCAAAATATTGATTAGATCGAGAGTAAGCCTGTAGCCATTATTTACAGTTTCACTATTGTGCAATAGCTGTAGCTAGGTTGTGTAGTTCCCTGTTCTATGTAGCACCTTGTTCCTGTGGTTTCACTGTATACTGTACACCAACTATTGTTGAATTGACAAATAAAAGTACGTGAATTGAACTATTTCTAAAAACCAGTTGTAATGGTCATAAATGAATTGCATCGTTCCCCCGCCTTTCCATCACTGCTGGAGAAGCTGAGTTTAACATGGTGGAGCGATACCTGCTGCTGTTAATCACGCGTGATGGGAAGAGTCCGGGAGTCAGAAGGGGGCGGGGTCTGAAGCTGGCTGCATGCAGTCATAAGGGGAGGAGTTTGGAGGTGCTATATGTTTTGTTGACTTGCAAGTCGACGGTCATTACAGCGTTTTATACTCAGACCTGATCTGTTTGTTCCTCAGAGATAAATATGGACACCTTTAAGGGAAGTATGTGTGTGAGGATGCACACACCGAACGAAGGCGCCCGCTGCGACGTCACGCGCAGCTCAGAAGCCGAAACCAGACGACGTGCAAAAGCGCGAGCTTTCAGTAGTGCTGCTAACCAACACCAGTGAGTATTCTGCTCTGCCTGCATTCTGCATCTGCTTCATAACCCACCGAAGAGATTTTCACTGTACATATTTTGCGCCCGCTGTGGCGTTGATGGAGACAAATACGCGTCGAGTTGGCGCTCATGACAGAGGCAGGAGTCACCCGCACTGTCGTGCAGTTTATTATACCTCACCGTTTCTTATTTTAGAAAACTCACTGTGGATAATATGCATTTACGTGTTCAAATTGTAGCATGCACAAGTGCTCGGATGTCAGGTAAATTTTCAAGCGTTTAGGTGGCCTGGTCAAAACCTCATTCTTTTTTGATAGTTATTAGTGGCGGGCAAATTTGTTGCTATAGTAACGGGATATCAATTATAGTATAATTAATTGCAGAATTTATGTCGCTCCTGACTACTAGGTTACAAAGAGCACAATAGCACTTTTTTACATTTTACGAATCCCTAAGAATTCAGAAGATCTTTGTAGAAAACATTACGAATATTTGACCTAAAACAATTGACAATCGTGCATGTAATTAACATTACTTCTGGGATTGTTTTTTTATACTGTATGCCCACGATTAATAATCTGTCTCTTTAACTATCATTAACGGATTCACCAAGGATTTAATTTGTGGTCTTTGTGAAAACGAAGTTTTCTTTGGGATTTCTCATATTGGAACTATGCCTTGGTGAACAGACTTCTGATTTTTTGCAGCTTGTGCCACGTGAGGCGGTGACGCTCTGCGCATGGCGCTCTTTAATCCCCATAGCGCAATAATAAACCCAAAAGCCCAGGGGCCTTAAACAGAACACCAAGCTGCTCTGTAAAATCACAGAAACATTCATAGATCAGCGAACTCTTTAACTAGACTGCCCGTAATCTCAAACCCGTCAGCCATAAACAGTCCATTCATTGTGGCCTTCATCATAATAACAAAGACGATTCATTATACATTTATGCTGAAACTGTTAAATCAGAAATGATGGCACACATTGAAAAAATTTGAACTGTTCTAAAATATTATTTAAATTATTTCTTTATGTATTATTCCAAAATATCCGACATTAACATATTTAATTTTTATCTTAAATAATCCAAATGTTCGTTACAAACAAACTAATTTGCACTGTACAAATAATCTTAATAAATCCACATGAATTAATCCTAAAAACCCACCTGGTTATCCATTTTAAATGACCTAGCCATATCTTTAATCTCAAAAGTGTGAGAAATTATTTGGCCCGTTTCTTTACCCATGTAACTGTATCTCGCCATTGCAGAACACCGCGGTTACAAATCCTCAAATGTATAAGATGTAAACTATAAAATGCCTCGTCACTTTTAACGTTCTCGTTTTTTGTGACGTGTTTATCAGCGCAAGGCACGTGACCGTGTCAGTGTGGCATGTGCAGGCCACCTGTGACGCTGCATTACACGTCAAAATCACAGCAAATATTGTAATGGATCTGAAGCACAAACGATCCACAAATGTGTAATCAGATTGCCCCCGAAAATCAGAAAATAGAACAAATCTCTTCAATCACTATACGTTTCAATTAATCAGCTGCAGATTTAAACGTTTATCTACAGTATCTGGTAGAGATCAACAGTTAAACTAATAAACAGTCATTAAATAATGATGAAGGGAACAATGAACATGATAAGCTAATAAGCTTAATATATAATGCATGTATTTATCATTATAAGTTAATATGTATATTAATACAACAATGTAAATCAACATTCAAAATCTACATAATTTATTACAACACATCAGGGAATTATTGGAAAATTTTAACTCTCATTTCATCACATTTTCACATGTTACATATGTTACAAATTTGTAATGTAAATACAAGAAGCAGAGATAGATTATATGGAAAAGTTGTATTATCCTTTTCTCAGTACAAAATCCAGCTTTCATTAAGAACTACATCATCTTTGCAAAGCTTAATTCACCTTACGTTTACTCAAACAGTAAAACAGTGTGTATCCATCACATTTTATGATGTTTAAGTCCTATTATTTTTTATATAAAATATGTATTAGTATTTTTTTACTATGATCAAAAATATAATTTATTAAAATATAATCTAAACAGACACAGTGTGCGTATCAATAGCAGAGTTAATAAAAAGTCTCTTGATTTCAGGTTTGAATCTGAGGCTGTCATTTCTCCATTGTTGGAAAGGATGGTTGGCCGGAGGGGTTGGCTGTTATCTTTGGTTATCTAGCTGTATGAGTGGTGTACGTTCTTCATAAAGCTAGATAACCGAAAGTAACAAGAATCCCATTACACGCCTAAACGGTTCTACCCACTGAATAAGCCATGTTCTCTTTTGCCCTGTATCATCTTCCCACAAGAGCCAAAACATGAAGGACCTTCATAAGAAATAGAAATGGTAGGAAGATTTTTTTATTTTTTATTTTGATGCCATGTTTTATGGGATATGAACAATAGAGACACAATAGAGATGCAATGGTTTTAGACTTGTCTGAGACTAAACCACGTTAATGTAGTATTTACTGCTAAAATACTCCATGTGATTTTTTTTATACTGCAGATCATGCTCTTGGCTATTTAGTTCAAAATATCAAATCTAATCTCTGTAATCTCCTGATCCACTGTTGGCAGTGGCTTAATGCAGCAGTCACATGGTCACACATGCAGTATATAACACAAAACTATCTGAGGATTATTTTCCCCAAAGAACATTTCAGCACATAATACTATACATCTAAATGAAGTTGTCATTTTTTATTGCACGTAGGATTATGATGACTAAAATTGACTGATTGTATAAAATAAATGGGATTTTTTTTGAAGAGCTACAAAATCCTAGTCATTAATCACATGATTGTTTATGTAAATTATCTATTTGCAGTCATAGTTATAATTTACAGTTCGAGTAATTGTTACTTTGTGGTAGGTGTAGAATATTGGAATTGACAAGTGCAATTGACACTCATCATTTTGTGACGAGGCCCCACACCATGAAAATGTGCATGCAGTTGGTCTTAGTGGACTGTCTTTAAGTAATCACTTTGTAAATATAAGATACAAACAATACATTATTATCAATGCTTATCAAATAATAAATAGAGTAAAAAATAACATATGCAAAACTTGCAAATGTTCACTGTATATGAAATCATATCTCAAAAAAATTTTGAAAAACAAAATACTATGAGATCACTATTTTCTGTTGCTCTTTTTGTAAAACAGTTGGAGTTTATTTAATGCATACATAGCCAAGTCAGGTGTGTTTTCCAGTTATTCTTCCATTATCCTTCAAAATTTTACACAACTAAATCTAAACTCTTGCTGTTGACCTCTAATTGCTATTCATGGTGCCATGTGCATCCTAAGTCACATTAACTGTTATTTCCCGGTCACCATTCCAGTTTTTAATAGAGCTTTACAACATAAGGCCAAAATTCACTCTCCAGCTCTTCACTGACATCACTGCTTGTGCCTGAAACAGCAGTAGAGGTCACTGTTGCAGTAGTGGTGAAGAATCCTCAAACTGGCCACACCATGGCAAATTTCAGTTTGAATTAAGATTGTTCAGCATATGTGTAACAACATCTTAGCAAAAATATATACATTAGCATTTTCAGTACAACCATTCATTCGGGACACCTGTTTATAGCCATATGGTCATACTAGCCTGTATGCATTTGTCACTGATGATATAATTGCCTTGTTTTTATGATAACAGATCTTATAGATATGCACATTAATATACTGGATAACCATAACCTGGTATAATGGGCTGCCATATATAAACATCTGCTGTTTTGCCAAAGTTTACCTTGCTGAGATCAGTGGGTAAAATGTTTTATTTTGCAAAAACCATTTGGTTTGCTGTTCACATTGTTTAATTTCTTTGCTCTGTTTGACACACCTACAGGTCTAATGAAAGCATCCAATCCTTTTATTACCTCAGCTGTTAATGTCAGATGCTTTACAACAGGCCCTATTCACACTATTTGCATAAGGCATTTTTTTAACAGGCGCCCAGAGAGGGCTTAGGAGCAGGCCCTCTTTAGAGGACTGCTGCAAAAAATGTCAAGTGCCAATTAGAGAAGGTTTTGCTGCCATTCAGCAGAACTATACTCCTCTAATTCCACTCCTTACTTTTGCCCATCCAACTTGCTCACATTTAGTTCCCTATAAACCACTACCTCAAAAGAGAGAACCATTTTCAGTAGAACTTAAGGAGACATTTTATTTTATGGGTTCTCCATGCTAAAGGATATTTCAGTGTAATTCTTGTCAACTCTTCTAAATATATCTGAATAATGTTGAAATGTTTGTCATTCTTTTGTTAACGAACAATAAAATACCACAAATCTCCGATGAGGAACTGTTACAGATTGTACATTGTTTCAAACCCTATTTAAAGAAACCCCATTCCATCCTGTGTTAGTAATTTTGATTTTAACGTCAAAACACTTTATAAAACTATTGCTGGTCAATTTGCTCCCCAGCAGTTAGCTGTCCCTTTACCACAAGAAAGATTTGTTTCTCAGTTTCTTCCTTTTCTCATTTAATCACTGAGTGTAGATTCTTCCCAGCTCTTATTCTCAGATGGTTGTGTCTGATTTGCATGTATTTGCATAATGAAAGTCATTTGCATGCTCAGGGGCAGACTGTACCATGTGAACAGACATTAAAAGGTGTTTGTTTGTGTGTGTGTGTGTGTGTGTGTGTGTGTGTGTGTGTGTGTGTGTGTGGTGTGGTGTGTGCAAGTGTCATTTGTTGCGACCTCTGACACATTTAAACTCATTTTCTAATGTTTTTTTTGTTTGTTTGTTTTTTTTTTATAAAGGGATTTTCTATAGCTGTATTTGAAAGGATATCATGATGGCGGTTAAAGAGGAGGAATGAGCTGGTATGCGTCCCTGTTTCTGCAGCCAAAGATGCATAGCTGCATTTAATCTCCTCCTGCCCTGTTGTTCTGAGCTGTATACTGGCATAAAATGGATGAAAATGAAAAATATGCAGGTATTAAATATGTCCTGTTATTCGTACCCTAACACACACACACTTGTACACATGCATGCACGCATATGCAAAGTGTATACACTGTACCATCCCTTCTCTTTTTGATATACAAAGGATTTGTTGTGTAAACATAAATGGCACAAATCTGAGCAGGAAAGCATTTTGTAGTTGCTTTCAAATAATTTTCTGACACATTAGAGAAAACGTAAAGTGGGCAGCCACTGAAAAGAAAACAAATCTCACCTTCATGCCAAGCAAGATAGCAAACTACCAGTTGGATCAAAATAAACCTTCAATTCACACATTTCAAGTTCTTATAATTAGATATATTACAATTTAGTAAAGAGAATCACATTGGCAGTGAAAAATCTACATTTTAGGATATTTTACACTGGTAGTGCTGAAATGCAGTGAGTGTTGTGATGTGTAAGACTGAGCCAATGTCTAGACATATTGAGGGATCTGTGGCTTTTAAAACCACGAAGAGACAAAACAAATTAACATCTAAATAAACATGTATCCCCAATCTGCTCCATCACCCCCACCACCACCAACACCACACTAACCTACCCACAAAGATGCTTTGATTTTGGCCTCCTTGAAAAAATCTTTGGAACAACTTTAAGTGTACTGATATTTTTGTATAAAGGAAGTTGCATATGTTCAATTAAAAATAAATTAAATGCATTAATTACAATAGAGGTTATTTGAAAAACATTGAAAATATTAGGTAATGTAACATCTTCAGTGTTAGATTATCTTCTGTGCTAAATCTAACAATACCACAATGAATTCTGGTTTATGATTTTAAAACCGTTGGAGTCTATATATCTAAAAACAGAGGCATTAATGTGTAAGTGTGTGGTGGTAAACAGGTGGTTATATGGGAATTAGTGTAGCCCAGCGAGGCATGGGGAAATTATGCACAGCTAAAACAATACAAACAGCAGCACCTCGGAGGCTGGCTTTAGTGCAAAGATGACAGGAATGGAGGGAGCAGTGGCAGCTTGTGTCTAGGAGTGTGCTAGAGTATCTATAGCTGGGAGGGAAGTAGGGCATGGGCAAGGGGCTAGACATTCTCATGTCTGCACATAAACACCCCTCCCCTGTGCTACCAAGCAGCTGGTCTCTAGCCCTCCATGCAGGCACCAGCCCTGGGAACGACCATGGTGAAGCTCTGCAAAAATGGGCACCTGGGGCCCCCATGTCTGAGGGTGTCTGCTCTCCCATCCTCTCTGTCTCACCTCCCCCTCCTCTCAGGGATTCTGAGGGCCTGGGAAGGACTTGAAGTTCATGGCCAGACCGCCTATTGAGCTGACAGGCTGACTGTTTGCTCAATTCAGCCACCCATTCAGGCTTCGTCACAGGAGGGAGGGGAGAAGCTACACAGTTGCACTGCAGTGGCTATTCATTTAGTGAGAGGGAAATCAGGAAAGAAAGTGAAAATGAAAGAATGAATGAAAGACACAGGGAATGAAAAAACACAGGGTGCATAAATAAAAGTGCAGCTTCAGTGGACCAAATTTGGCTCTGAAACAGTTGTGTTCACCAACATGTCCAGAATCTAAACAGACCATCCTTCTGTGGCATAACACTCTTTGCCCCTCCCCTCTCCTCCAGTCCTGCTGCCCAGATTTACAGGGCGCGTGCTGTGGGTGTAAATTCTCCTCATTCAGCATGCTCAACAATGACAACAGTGTGCTGTCTATTTCCTACAGTCGCCATGGCATACCCTTACCCTCATTTTTAACACTCATCTGTACTTCCTCTCACCCCAATTCCCACAGACTCTCTTTTGTTTTTTGATTTTCCATCACCTGCAGTTAGACACCATGACAATGCTGCCTTAGCAGTTTTTCTTAAGCATAATGGAGGAAAAGCAAGGCTAAGGAAGTTCAACTATAAAACAGTCTGACCCAATAATTAGTCTAGGTTTCAAAATGCCAGCATTCATAGCTACTCTGTTTAGTTTGGGCTTTTTAAAACTCAGCTAGCAATTATTTCATTGCTATAAGGAAAGAAATGTTTTTGTCCCTGAAGCAAAACAATTTTCTAGCCAGCATTAGTTCTAGCCAGTCAGACTAGGTCTAGGTCTCCCTTGACCTTAATAACTTAAGTTGCGTGCATTAGCTGAGCAGAATAGATGCTAAGGTTTACTTCAGCATTGCAGATTTACTAAGTCACATGCTTCATCTTTGCTTTAGCCTCAGCACGTACCAAGCGCTGTGATAACTTCAACTTCACCCTTAATCCTCTGGAACCTCCCCAGGTCCTTAAACAACTCTTATTTAGGCTGTATTCACTGTTCAGCTATTCTATTTTATTTTATAATGCACCATTTTTTCAGGTCTGTTTTTAAATACAGTTTTCTTTATCTTTTTAGGTGCTGAAAAATTGGATTCATATGGATGACATTTAAACATGGATTGAGAATAACAGTGATTGATTGCTACACCACTCCATGTTGTGTTCCCCAGTACTATTAATAGTACAACACTTTAAATAAAGTTTTCTTTAAATGCATTGCTTTTGTTTTTGCAACATTTTAACTGTGGTGTTACAGTTGGTCACTCACAGTATGTAAATATATTCTGATTCTTGGACCATGGACTAATTTACAACAAAATCAAGCACTGGACATGTCCGTGGTTGAAAACGACAATAAAATATTCTGCTACTACACGAGACAATTATTTTATAGTAAAGAAAAATATATATATTGTTCAAATTTTAATTATGTACAACACAAACACCTAAAAATTGAAAATCATTCAAATGCTACTAATTGCACATATTATATTACACATTCGTACATGTGCTCATTTTCTCTTTTTTCTGATTTTACATTTAAATTTAAGGTAAAATGATTAGCCCCGACTTAAGATAAGCACTTTTATGTTTTACTTTTTTGTATTATTATTATTTTTTTTACAAACTGCGATTTATAGCAATTAGACATGAATTTTATGAAGACCCTCAGCAGCAGCTGCACTGTAATTCAACAGTTTTTCAGATTTGCAGACAAAATTCTGTATTAAAGCAGACCATTATCCTTTCTTTGTGTTGGTTTAGACCAGTACACTTTCCCAGTACACTTCATTGTCTTTCTTTAAATATTCCCTTAAATTTTCTCTGGGTTCTCGTTTCCTCCCACAAACTAAAAACAGTTAAGGTGAATCGGCTGCTCTAAATTGTCCCCATAATCTGTGTGTCCCTGTTTCGGATGAGTTTGAACATTTGTACATTAGTTAAAAATACTCACTCAGCACACTACCATATTAACATTGTAGATACATGATACATGTTTGATAATGTCTTTTGTAACAATGCCACAAGGGTGTTATATTAAAAAAACAAAACAAATGTTTATACTTCAGACAATTTTTAAAAAAGTTACTGGCTTTGGAAATCCACAGTGTGAGGTGGCTTGTTGGAAGATATGTAATTGTTAAATGTTATTATGCCACAGTTTTAGAATTTGTGAATTTTATAAAACTGTACAATACATGATTCACAAGGTTTCAGTTGATTTTTGTATGCTTTGGCTTCTCGTGAGGACTAATAAAGTTTTACATTAAAAAATACAATAGACAATTTATGTCTATTATTTTTTTTAATTATTATTTTTTTTAAAAAGAGGTTTGTGTGAGGCGCTTTATATAGCCCCTAACCTATGGACACAAATTAAACAAATTACTATTCTGTAATATTCCGTTTTCTGTTCATTGTTGTACCAAAACCAATCCCAGCAATTTTAAGGCTCTCCAGGGAAGCAGCCCTAGATCCAGTATGGTAATATTCTAACAAACATCTCTTTTATTTTGTACTTGTCATGTATTAGACTATTATTTGCTGTATATATAGGAGTATATATAATTAAAACACTTCTTTTGAGACGTATTAAATGGCATGTTTATAATGTGTAGTCCACTTTAGATTCTAGAACAATTTAACAAGTGAGGCATTTAACGTCTGCCTCCTTGCAAGATGCTTTTAATATGTGTAGGTGGACCTTAGGGTTTTACATATACATGGTGGGTGATTTTACAGGTTCTGCCTTGGGTGGTTACAGCCAAGATACCTGCTATAAAACTAACTGATTTATACAATATCATTATGTGCAGGATATAATTAATTCCATGTACCAATATTTTCACAGACCACTGTTTATTTATTGAATCCATTCATTATCTTCTGCTTGAAGATAACCATTCAATAACCTCTGTTAGGGTTACTGGGGGGTTCTCCAAGCCAATGCAGGGGGAAATGTTTCAGACGCTAATACACCCAGGACAGGGCGTTAATCTATCGCTGGACTCACACACACATTTACTTTCACACACACAGACTATATAGGGCCAATTGAGAGCAGTCAATTTACCATGACTCTGTTTTTGGACTGTGGGAGGAAACCGGAGAACCCGGAGAAAAGAGGCAGAACATGCTAACCACAAAGCCTCTGCATTAATTTATTTCTGGAAGACAATATAGTATCGTTAGGAGGGTTTACATAAATCCCATATAGGTAAAGGGGCAAAAATGCAAAGTATACAGAGATTGCAATTCATGGAAAATGAACACAGGATTTTTTTTTGCTGTAGGTTAAGAGTGCTAACTACAGAAATGTCATTAGTAATTTTCTCGAAAAATAGAATGTAAAATGTACTTTTTAAATTAATTAAACTATAATTGATCTGAATTAGTGGCTTGAAATAAAGCCAGAGATTTAATATTAGCTGAACAGTGATGAAATCATTATAGACTACCAGAATTTCAGGAAGCATAAGTGTATGCAGATTGTAAAAAATCTGATAATAAAGTTATTAATGAGTTAGTAACTTTATGCAGTGTAAAGGGACAAAAGGTATAACAATGCACAGTATAAAATTTTAAATTCTTACACAATTGTATAATTGTTCTAGAAATCACTAAGAGGTAATTGTTTGCATGTTTGCTGTTAACATGTATATTGCTCATCTCTTTTCAGTTTGTTGAGGTGATTGCCCTCAATTACAGCGGTGTTTACCTCTCTAACACAATAATTAAAATGTTAAAGCACTGCTGTTGAGGAGTCTATTATTTCAACTGTGAAGAGAAGCTCCTGTTCTATCTTACCCTCCTGTTTACAAGTTGCCAGGACACCAAAAGAACATCCATGGATGGAACAGTGTTCTGTGCCAAGACTAAGCAGTGGATTTGCTCTTTTAATTTCTGAATAAACCCTTGATTGTTATTACAGTCAGCACCTGCTGCTGGTATAAATAAATTGTTTTTCCACAAATCATTAAATAAAACTGGCAGACCAATTCAGTTAGCTGCTATGAATTGTGTCTGTTATTGGCATTAATGCAATGCTGAGTAGCATGAATAAGAAAACCTATTCTGATACACGCACATGATAAAAACTATGGATCCATTTTGTCTGAATGTGCTGAAAAGATTTTCAGACAGAAGCCTACATTATGGTAAACTGTCAGCCATCACTTGTGTTCGTTTAAACCTTTAAAGTAATTGTATGTGCTTTAAGACCCATATTTCATTTTCATATTGTCCATATTTAGATTTTTTAAAATAATAGAATGTAATATTTTATTACTATTAATATATATGATACAAATAAACAGCAAACAAAAAGCAATAGAAACAACAGAAAGAAAAAAAAAACAAAAGATGTCCAGACAGATGGATGTATGCTGTACTATTTCTTCAGCTTTAGTAAATGAAATAATTATTAAACACTTGATGGTAATATTTAGAATTTTATGTTTCTTCTTTGTAAATATATAATGGTAAAGTCAATGAACACAAACATAAAGATTTAATAAAAAATGTTTGACAGAAATTGTCAATGTGGATATAAGAATTAAGACTGCATAGTTTATATTGCGGTTGCAGTTTCAGGAACTCTATGGTAATTTCATTTTTTTTCTTCAATACTCTATTCCAGATGTAAGAGACAATGACTGTCTGGATTGCAAATCCATCTGTGAAACTAAAGTCATTCTGGTAAAACAAAAAGGAAGGAAGCATAAAGTGGAGGGTGTGGGAAAAGAATTTACTCTGTGCCTCGGATGGGAAAACAAACTGTCCCATGGGGATTTCACTTGTAGATGAGGTCTCTGTGGCCCACCATGCTGGCATGAATGAAGAAGGCCCTGTTATTTGGAGAGTGGAGCATGTGGAGGGTGAGAAGAGTTAATGCCGACAGCTGAACAATGGGAAGTTTCGGGCCGACAGGGAGGAGCATGAGGCATGGACCTGAGGTCAAGAGGACCCAAGGGGGTTCAAGTTCAAGGCCATTGTCACTGTCTAGCCTTCCTAAATAAGAGCCAACATGCATACGCATACCTTCACTTGGACTTCATCCAATATTAGTCTATGAACATCATTTTCATCACTGAACAGCATAATGGGTGGGGGTGTTGCCTTAGAGGATTTACTAATACAAATAAGCTTCTTTCAGGAGGTATAAGACAATTTTGGACAAAAAAAAGACACCCACATTTAGGAAATATGTTAATGATTCCTGATTTTTTGATTCCTTAGACATTAGATATTTAATATTTATAAATCCTTTTCATTTAATTTTATTAACTCTGTTTCACAACAACTATTTTCTATTTTTCTAATACTGTTCGTTTTGTTATGTTGGATATTTATTATTTTAAATATTAAGGATTAAAAGAGACTCTGTGGTGTTATGTGAATGCTGGTAGTGGGCCCAATGCCATGTATCACCTCTTCATCACTCCTATTCTGTACAGCCATCATGCTGCCTTCTGGTTGCCTTGGCAACAGAGATGGCACTGATTCTGACACGCTATGGGTCTGCAGCAGTGAACACCACTATTACATATAGAACACACTGCTAACATTTAAATTTTGATTTGTAACATTAAAACAATTAAAATGGAATGATACTACCACATTTAGTTTGAATATAATTTTAAGCCTCAGCATTTATTTGTTGTCTATGTTTCAGCTACTCAGTTACATTATTAACATGAAACCATCAGTTAGCTGCATTTTTATATATAATAAAGAGCAAATTAAAGAGAACAAACAGGTGAGGTCAAAACAAGGTACACTTGCTCAATATCATTTGCGTCTATGATCGATTAGTCTGTGAGCATCACATTACAACTATCAAGTATTTTTATTGTCATTTTAACTATATTAATTTGTGTGGAAACAAAGCAACATTTCCCAGGGTTACATAGAACAATCTAAATAATACCACATAAATTGCATGTATGTAAGACAATGTCCAAAAACACAAAACAATGTTCAGGACAAATGAAATGATAGTATTCACCTGAATTTCCCCCTTTGTGGGGCTAATAAAGGCATATCATATCATATCACATATAAAGAAAGTGATTCAGGGGTGGACGCAAAAATGTGCATTGATTTTGGATTCAGTTATTAGCAGCTGTTTGGTCAAGTTTCTGTTGAGGTCCTATTAGCTGTTAAGGAGTTTGATAGCTTGATAAATATTTCACATTTCTCAACAAATCCAATTACATTCTTGCTGCTCATGAACTTTACAATAATCTTTAAATAATTTGTCAGTAGTTTTCCAAAAAAACAATAGACAAAACCTGTCAAAGTGAAATGTCAAACTGACTAACTTTAATAGGTAGTCTAATATGTAGGCTGACCTTGTAGCAACTTAACAAAAAGTATTGTGACAGCAGTGATCATCTACCACTACTCCAATTGTTCAAATAATAAAATTGAGCCCATCACAAAACGAATTGTCATTACCTTTGAACTGATAACTGCTTAACCAATTAGCATTCACTTTATATTCCCTGTTCTATGTATCAGTGTCCTGTACAATGTAGATCTTTCTTGTTAAAGCACAAGTGATGCTATCCTGCATCTAAAGACCAGCTCATTATCTTCTTCTTCTTCTTTGTCTTTCGGCTGCTCCCTTTCGGGGTCGCCACAGCGGATCTTCTGCCTCTTCG
>JAOUQT010000042.1:15829895-15849114 GCA_025769995.1 Xyliphius kryptos | reverse complement strand
TGATCCTCTTCCCATCTTTACTTCTGAGAGCCGTTGCCACTCCAAGATGCTCTTTTTATACCCAGTCATGTTAATGATCTACTGCCAATTGACCTAATGAGTTCCAGTTTTTTGTACCTTTTAACTTTTTAACTCTTATTGCCCCATCCCAACTTTTTTGAGATGTGTTGCCGTCACGAAATTTCAAATGAGCCAATATTTGGCATGAAATCTCAAAATGTCTCAATTTCGACATCTGATATGTTGTCAATGTTCTATTGTGAATACAGGCATCATTTTTTGAGACTTGTATATTTTTGCATTCTGTTTTTATTTACAGTTTGTAATTTGTCCCAACTTTTTTGGAATCTGCTTTGTACTTATACTTTTCTTTATATATAATTTATTTAAATAGACTAAAAACAATAGGTCACTGATTCAACAAACTTGGTGGAATTCCTGTTTTATTCTGAATTACATATGTATGTAAACTGAGATTAAACTGAGATTATAAAACAATTCAATTCAGTTTTGTTTATATAGCGCTTTTTTACAATTTATCATTGTCACACAGCAGCTTTACAGGAACAATATACGGTTTATAAATATAAGGTTTAAAAATAAGGTTAATTTTCCCTAACAAGAAAGCCGGGTGGCGACAGTGGCAAGGAAAAGCTCCCTGAGATGCTAAGAAGTTAAGAAGAACCAGACCCAGAAGAAAATCTATCCTTAGTTGGGTTATGTCAGATTAACTACCTGGAAAAAAACATGTGATAGAGTGTGCAGAATTTACCATCCAAGTGGATCTCCAGGTTCGGAGACGAGGTCGGCTTAGCACTCTTTCAGTGGTAGAGTGTCAATTTTGTACCGCACTTTTATATGACGCTTGGAATGACTGCCAAATTCAAATAAATAGTGGGCTTAAATAAATTTAGTAGGCAAAATGTTTCCCAATATAAATAATTTTGAGAAATTGAAACATGCTGAAATTATTAATAAGTATGAATCCTCACAGCAAGTAGGACCCTGGTTTGATCCCTGGTTGGGAAACCTGGGACATTTCTAATGGTATTTACATGTTTTTCCAGTGTATTTGTGGGTTTCATCCAAGTACTCTGGTTTGCCCACAATCCAAAGGCATGTATGTAAGGGGAGCCTCAAAGATTGAATGCTGCCCCAGGACGGGCATCCGGCATAGTAGATCAACAATGTGAGTGACACCTGGTGGCAGGAAAACAACCAAAGCGCACACACACACAAACACACACACACACACAAAGAGAAATGATGATTACACGGTAATCTCCCAGTATTCGTTCACATATTACTATTATTTTTGTTAATCATTCTGCTTTTTCCCCTGTCACCAATATGAATGCAATAATTTGTAGTTTTCTAGAAGGAAGTAGACTCTTGATGTTACGTCCAACATAACCATACTTCTGCACTAAATAGTATGGTAAAGACTGTGATACGTACTATTTTAATGAAGAATTTAGTACGGAAGTATGCATGGCGTTCGTACCTTGGAGAAGCCTTTTCCGGATTGGCGGATTGGAGCGTTTGAATGGGCGGGGTTTAAATTTGTAGATTTTAACACGACAAATGTTACTGTTATTCTCATTGTGGCGCATTGGAAGTGGTAAGTTAGTAGAGAAAACATTCCGTAGCTAAGTGTTGTCTGGAATATCGTTAGCTACGGGTTATATACTTTTCACATTCTTTGTAAGCAAGAGTATTAAATCTGTAGTATATCACAATATTTAACCTGGTTAATCTTCCTTGGTTCCTTAGATGAAATGTTTATGTGTTGGCAACTTTCGATATCGCCGCGTTTGTCAAATTGATAAGAGTTATTTAAAGCTAGTGCTAAAGTTCTATTCGGCGAAACCTAACGAAATTTTATTTCAACCCAGCTGATTTAACATTTAATACGGGTTGCTAGTTGAATGTTTTATATTAGTATCGGTTTATCGCATAACCACCTCAGGCGCCATTTTAACTCTCTGCCTCGCGCGTTTCCGCCATTCATTAGACACGTAGAAATCGTGTGAAATAAGCCAGGGGGAGAAACGATGATAAAAGCCCGGTTGTGATTATTTCAGCTTGTAAATGTGTACGTTTTATTGCGCTGCATGCTTCAATTCTTTTGTGCGTAAGAAATGGTTTGGAAATGGGTTACATGACGTTAGCCGTGTAGCTGATGTAGAAGGTTCTAGAAGCAGGAAGCAAGTAACCTGCACCGGTCGTGTTCATAAGAGCGATCATGCTGACAAATATAAAACGCGCTTTAAGTTGTTTGTGTGTGTGGGGGGAAAAATAATGTGCTTGATATTGTTGTCTAAAACGAGTACAAATAAGCATTCTGGTAGTGTTTATGTAATACCCCGCCATGTTGTTTAGAGAGTTAGTGGAGTCAGCGTGTCGCGTCATTTACAACCAGGCTGAGCGTAAACAGAGCGATTATAAACATGTTAGTAGTAATAAACTAATTTGTAAAAAGAAACTAGTTTTATTTTAGCATAAATAATTTTTCTAGCATCTCTAATTATGCTGTTCATTTGGTACAGTGTGTTTTTAGGTTCTGCTTACTTTTAACCAAAACAATGGTGAAGATCTTTGTTGGGAACCTGCCATCCCAGGCAGAGAGCGAAGAAATTAAAGCCCTGTTCGCACAATATGGCAATGTCACAGAGTGTGCCATTATCAAGAACTTTGCTTTTGTTCATATGGATGATCGCAAGGATGCCACGAAGGCCATACGCAATCTCCATTTGCACAAGCTGCATGGCACGCCTATTAATGTTGAGGCCAGCCATGGTAAAAACCAGGGCCCGGTTAAGCTTCATGTGGCTAATGTTGAGAAAGGTGCAGAGGATGAGCTAAGGGCTTTGTTTGAAGAGTATGGAACAGTAACAGAGTGTTCTATTATAAAGAACTTTGCGTTTGTGCACATGAACAATTCGGATGAGGCCATGGATTCCATTAAGGGTTTGGACAATTCTGATTTTCAAGGTAAGTGATTTTAAACTCTTGTATTTGGTTCAAGTGCCTGTTCTGCCTTGATGTTTTTGTAATGGACAATTTTTTTTTCTTTATTTCCCAGGTAAAAGGATTCATGTCCAGGTCTCGAAAAGCCGGCCACGAGGAGAGGAGGATGGTTACGGTCCCCCAGAAAGTAGTTACTGGTCACCTCATTTTGCGAGTGAACACCCACAACCAGGGCCTCCTGCTTTTGGCAGAGGCCACTATGGTCCTCCTAGTTATGCACCACCACCTCCCACACCCCCTCCACCCAGACGTCCCCCTTTCCCTGGGGGTGACTTTGGTGGTGGTGACCGTGAAGGAAACGGGGTCGTGGATTATTATGAGAAATTTCGAGCACGTCCTTATGCCATGTCCTCATTTGAGGATGGTCATATGGGTGGCATTCCACCACCGCCACCTCCGCCCCCTCCAAGCATTATGAGAGAGCGCATACCGACTGCCCGTCTTGATCCGTACGATCGTCGCCCTCCCCCGCCCCCAACGTTTTACCGCGACCGTAGTCCTATCGGCAGGGCACCGCCGGCCCCTCCGCTCTCTGCTGGAAACGGCTATTCGTACGAGCGCACACGACTCTCCCCGCTTTCCATGTCTCGGAATTCAGTGTACAGTGCGCCTCGTTCCAGGGACCCCTACAGTGACAGGGCGCTTCTGCCATCGTCTGCGCGCTATACATACTAACGTGAATCTCTGCACTTGCGTGAGCAAGGTGAGGCATGGGATGGTTGTGTTTTTACAGCAAGATCCTGTGTTGCGCGCTGTTTATTGTTGCGTAACGTGAGGGGAATGCATAATCTACAGCTGTATCAGCTGATAGGATGAATGCTAAGGCTAGTGTGAACTGACGCATGGTATGGTTAAGACGCATAATGTAAGGGGCAAGATTGTGTGTATAATTAAAAGCGTGGACTTGATCAGTAACATAAATGGTACACATAGGTACTTGACTCATGTGGTTTGCTCTCTTTTCAGGTGTAATTTATTTGGCAAGATCGTCGTCGTTGTCTCCAGGTGCACATGATGCGATTCGCCCTCGTCTGACGGAGCGCGTTATGTTTGCCTGTGCCTTGATTATCAGAAGAGTTCTAGTTCGGACTTCACGCTTTAAAATTTTACCCGACTTAGTTTAGTCCATTTTCTTAAATTGTAATAATTTACTCATTTTGATTGGCTTGTTTGTTTATGTATAGCTCAGTGGGTTATTGGACTGAAGGCGTCATGCAGACGAGCTCTAAAGGTGTTGGATGTTAAGCCGATGACGCTTAAAGCTATTTTGTTCAGACTTGTACATTTTGTAATTTTTTTCTTTCTGTGCGAGAAAACGTTTTTATTTTAAAAACTTTTTTGTTAAACTGTGTAACAACGCTTGAACAAATTACACATGAGGAATGAATGAGCACGCGTTCGCCTTGCGATATAAACATTTAAAAAATCTGCAGTAATTGCGACTACTATTTAAACTTTTCATTTTTAGATATAAATTTGGTCAGAATGGCATCCCCTCTAATACGATGTAATCTTAGGGGTCGTTTTTTTTAAATAAAAAGTCTGACACTAAAGCGTCGCTTTGTTTTATTTGTCTTTTGGAAAGTTAAGCATCATTAAATGGTCTAGTTTCAGTCAGAAGCGTCACTTGAGCGTGCGTGTGAATAATGGTGTAATAAAAAATGTTGGCCTTGCTAAGCGACGTTCGTTGTTCGATTGTGCCGCTCGTCCACTCAGCCGCTAAACCACCTGTTTCCACGTGTCTAATAACTATATCTAACCTTGTCGTCTCTGAATTCCGAAAATCTTCGCTACAATGGTCTTTAAGCACATCAGCCTTCTGTTAAAAATCTTGAGTGGTGACTGATTCAAACTCAGGTAAGTTTATAAAGTATAATCTTGCATGGCTTTGATTTTGTAATTGAAAATGTGTTTCCTGGGTAAATTATAAACTTAAGCTATGGATTCTATCCTTAGTATGTTGCTGTATAGTGCTGCTTTATTGTGTTCACATCCGTGGGGGGAGATGGAATCACAATCGCCAAGATCTTTCAGTTTTATAGAAAATTTGATCACAGACATTACATTTCAACTTTGTAGAAGTAGATAAAAATAAAAGAAATGCAATTGTTAAAATATTGATATAGAATCACTAAATTCTGAGTACTGTATTAGTGGATCTTTCTGTATTTTCTAAAATGAATACCTGCATCAGGTTAATTCTTCTAATTAGTTTTCAGTTTCAAGAGACGTGACGGATTGATTGATATGAATCATGGCATGTCGGAAACAAATGCCATGATGCTATTTATGAAAATGATTGCCTGAAGAAACCATGTGAATTTCCAGTCATTGAAAGTCTACATTAAAATGTTGGGACCCCCATCTCCAATCAGCTGAAATGATGTTTGGTGGTAATACTTCATTTTACTTTTATAGTGCATCTTGGCATAGGTCAAAAGGCGTGAAAAGTCCGGGTCCAGATCCCAATCTAGTTGAAAATCTGTGGTGGAGGTTGAAGAAAATTGTCATTGACAAGGTTCCAACCTGGAAATCTATATAACAGGCAGTTGGAGACGGACTCATGAAAATACCTGACTTTTGTCATAAGACAGAGGTGGTGCAACAAAGTGCTAGAGTTGCAGTGTTTTCTAATGAATTATCTACTTGATCTAAAAACACAATTGTGACTACAACAATTTATTTTTTCTTAATACCAGAAGATTGGAATTAAAAAAAAAAGAAGTTTTGTGGCGTGTCTCTGTGATTATTTCTTTTTCTATAAAATTAAAACAATTGATTAGAGCTGTGATTCCATAATTTTATCCAGGGGTTGTAGATACTTCATCTGTAACAGAATGAGCATGTCCACACTATAATAGATGGCAGCATCATACAGAGTATACTGGAGGAGAAAAAAGTTATACCCTGCATGATTGCTTTGTTATTTATACACTGGATTGTTGACTATGTAGTGTTTTTTAAATGCATTTGTAAAAGTTTACTTTAGAATTTTCATTTGTGCTGGTTACGAATATTTGGATAATATTTTTTGGATGAGTTTAAATTTATGAAATTTCGCAATAAAACGTATTTTTAACAATAGTTGTACTGTTCTCTTTCATGCCCAACATAAATGAGGTAAATGAAAAGACAAAGCTGTGTGTGCCGGAGTGTCTCAGTAAGAAGACATTTAGATACTTTGATGATGATGCATTCAAGTGCTGACTGAATTCTGGCTAGAAGTTAGGTACTAAGAGGAGGGTGTGTGTGTGTGGTGTGGCTTAGGTATAAAGTTGTTATACAAAGTGCTTTATTGTTTTTTTTATGTTTGTGTATATTTACACAAGAGCATGGGGCAGTAGTAGGCTCGTGGTTAAGGAACCAGCCTTGCGACCCGAAGGTCCCTGGTTCGATTCCAAGTACCGACAAGTCATGGCTGAAGTGCCCTTGAGCAAGGCACCTAACCTTCAGTTGCTCCACGGGCGCTGTGATGGCTGCTCACTGCTCCGGGCACACAATATGTGCTCACTTCACCAGTGTGTGTGTGTATGTGTGTGTTTCACTGCACGGATGGGTTAAATGCAGAGGACCATTTCCGCTGTGTGTAAACATAGTTGCAAAATGTATCACTTTCACTTTCAAGTGCAAATAGTAGCAATGTGCAGAGTGCAAAAGTGCAAACTGTGCAAATGAAAAAAAGCAATATCAGAATGCAACTATGAAAAGTTATATATAGTTGAAATTGTGGATAGTGCAATTAACAGAGTGATAATTAAATGCGATAAGTAAGGGATTTACAATGCAGTGAACAGTGAGTGTATTGTGTTAGGTAATTCCAGTGTATGTGAGTAGTTTGTCCTGATGTAATGAGATGTAGTGGATAGTTAAGAGTTTTCATTAGTGTGACAGGTAATGGAAAGAAGCTGTTCCTGAGCCGGGTGGTTCTGGCATGTGTACACCTGTATCTCTGCCCAGAGGGCAGAAAATTAGTCCCTAAAGATGCCGTGTTTGCTCTGGAAACATCGCTGGTGGTGAAGTTCGCTGATGGCAGGTAATTGCGTGCCTATGATGTGCTGAGCGGTCTTGACCTCTTTCTGAAGAGCCTTCCTTTCAGCCAGAGTAGAGCTCCAATACCATACTGTCACACAGTTGGTCAGAACACTCTAAATCCTTCTTCGGTCTCCTCAAGAAGTAAAGGTGCTGCTGCGCTTTCTTGACTAGACAAGAGGTGTTGGTAGTCCAAGAAAGACTACACAAAAACTTGAAGCTAGAGACACTTTGCACCTCAGCTCCATTGATCTGGGCAGGAATGTGTGTGTTACTGCTTTTTTGCAACTCCTATTTGCAACAGGGAAAAATCAATTAAGAACAGTCCTAGTGCATTAATTTCAATTTTTTTCTAAACTCATTAGGACCATTCTCACTCACGTCATTGAATTTCCCATATTGAAATCTCAGCTTCTGAGAATTGATATAACATGCTTTTTCTTCCAACAGGTTTTGTGCCAAATCCAGCATTCACCCAGTAGGGTGCTTACACTTTTCAAGCGTGTACATATTAAATATCACACCACAGTGTCGGTTATGTAAATCAATGACTTCATTATCTGTTGACTAAAACATGAAATCCTATTCTCATTCTTTAGATTGGTATTGAAATAAAATACATTCAATTTGCATTAACGTTAACTGCTTGCTTCTGAGAAGGGGATGCATCTCAAGGCAAACATGCTAATTGTGGAATATCATACCACTTTTTAGGAAAGATTACACTTTCCCTTCTGTTCTTAGCTACCATTGTGTTATTAATCAGTAAGTGCTAGCTTAAAGTATTGGATTTCATATATGTAATGACTGTTGTAATCAAAATTGTATATTCAATTTGTGCAAACATTATCTCTGGTTTAAGTCATTACTTAGGACCATTTGGGTGGATGCATTCGTGTTCACTGGAGAAGTTAATTTGGGGCAAAAAAATCTATATATTAACTCAAATGGGCAGGTGAACAGAACGCAGTGGCATGAATACTAATGCAGTGTATTAAACTGCTGAGCTATTAATATGCCTATTGAAGAAGGACAAATGAAAGAGGTGCTTACAAATATGCAGGTCAAAAGTAAGAAAGAAACAATTTTATAAAAGATGTTTCCAAATTGTAAGGCAGCGCCAGAAAAAAAAGAAAAAGTAAAGATGGTGCGAGCAGGTCCAATTTATTAACAAAGAGAGGCATCTTAACAGAGTGCCCTGGAACAATAAGTTGAAATATAAAATTAAAATGCCGGTGCCTTTTAATATTGCGCAAGAAGAACTGAGGGACTTGAAAATAGAAGTGCGGATCGGAGCGAAAAACAGTGCTCTGATCGAACACTGAGAGGCGTTTTGTAAAACAAGAGGAGTCCTAAATAAAAAATAAACAGGAAAAATCTGTGTGAAGATTGTAAAGGGTAGTCGTGACCGTGGAGCAACCCTAAAGTCTCTAACAGGAATGTTTAAAGAATAGGAAATGCAGGTAAATAAAAGGTTTGGTTTGCATTAGAAAAGACAGGTATAAAAACTAATCGCACAAAAAATTTAAGATGTCTCTGCCTCAGATTGCCTTCGGGTTTCACCCTATACCACTTACCCGCTATTCGGCTTGGTGTAATTTATTCCCCTAACAAACCAGACAGAGGTGCTACCCTAAGGCTCTGATCTGCTTAAAGAGAGAGAGGCTCAGGTTCAACCTGTGTTTGCATGATTGGTGCTATAGTGTCAGATCATGTGATTCCGCCTTCCACTGCTGCTGCGTTCTGGCAGAGAACCAGCAAGGGAGTGCTATCTAGTCCCCCTGGTGGCCAGCAGCATTATCTGACCTGTTACAGAGGCACTTAAATTGAAGGTTTTCTTTGGACCTACATAGCTTGGTGAGATAGCATTTTCACTGATGAAAATAATCACTTCAAAGTATTGTACTCATTTTATCAAAATGTGATCTTGTACTTGTCAAGGTTGATGACCACAGCTGTAAACAAATAAAACTATAATCAGTATTTACTGAGGGCCCATTTGCTTTTTTTCTGCATAAAAAGAATCTGAGGTCTAATGAGTAAATAATATGGTACGTAAGTATTGCTGAGTGTCTCTGAGAATCTAGCACAGTGCTTCTGGTGACTTTGACTGTCACAATTCAGTCACTTATTTTGCAGTTTAATTATGTTTATTTATTAGTAAGTCAATTGTTTATTGTCATAAATGCACCCTGTGTAAAATGCTGCATTAAATAATGACATGAAAACCAAATTTGTTTTGATAAAAACAGACATATCTAACAGAATTTATAAAAAAAAAAGAATAGACTTATTAAAGTAATGCATAATAACGTCTGGAAAATGTAAATCTATTGTACTTTGTGTTTAGAATCATTAAACATTAAATCTATAAAGCCTCGTAATACAGTCACCCGCAGAGCAACCTCTTTATTTTATTTATTTATTTCTTTCTTACCTGGCAATAAACCTTATAATAATTTACTCTAGATGCTGTATTTTCTTCACTGGTGATAAAACATACACAATAATGGATGCATTGCATTAATTGTACATCAGTGAAACTGGATATTGGCTATGTCGGCATAAAGGTATATACAAATAATATAACATGCTGACCAATGCAAGTAAAAGTAATGACCAACACTGACATCATGGTGAAAGGCAGAAGTTTGGAGCAAGTGGATTCATATTTGGGATGTAGAGCAACAAATGCTGTAAATTGTCCTGACAAAGGACATGGTAATGGCCATGGTGGTGATGGTCAAATTAACAAAGATATGAAAAAAATAAGTCAATTTGCATCAACACCAAGCTACAACTGACGAAAGACTTTGTCTGGCCAAAAGCCACATACATGAATAGATGTGAATCCTGGAAACTGAGTCACAAAGAAGAAAGACAATTTCTGACTTTTGAGAACAAGTGGCTCCAGAGGTTGTTGAGGATCTTATGGACGAAGATGCTGACCAATGAGCAAGTCTACAAGATGGCCAAAACTGGAAAGGATTTACTGAACCACATAAATTCATACAAGCCATGTTACTACAGTCATGTGGTGAAGCACCTGCATGACAACACCGAATAAAACCGAATTGATAGGACTTGTGGACGCAGTCAGAAAGCGTGCAAGACCAAGAATAACCTGAATGAACAATATAATGATGTGGACTGGATTATCAGGGGCCAGACTAATACAACCAACACTAGAGAGAGATCATTGGAGTTCACTAGGTTTGTTACAGAAGACTTTTACAAAATTACTTTTAAGGCTTTAAGTTAATGTATATACCTGGTAATTATTAGATTTTGGTTTAGACCCAGGATTTACCAATATACATTTTTACTTTTTAATTATTTTTTTAGCTATGTCTCTGCATATGGTCATACTATGAACCCAGGACTACGTCTGGCCTCCAGGCACCTCTGGTTGTCTTTAATGAAATACACTCAAAAATGTCTAGTATACACCTTTAACAGAATTGTTCTAGAAAAATGCACTCAAACCATTTTTAAACCACATTTATTAACATTTAGATAATGTTAGATCTGTGTCTTGAAACCGGTCACTGATAAATGTATTTTGAAGTGAAAGACGCATTTTGTTAGAGAAGAAAACGCTTTAACAATAAATTAACATCAACACCAACCATAAATCAGATATAAATAACAGAGAGCAAACAGCGCACATGACTTAGTTTTACATTTTTAATGCTTGTAGTGAATATAATTATATGAATTACTTCATATATCATATGTCAGTGAGGTGAAATTTAAAACTGGCATATGGTGTCAGTAGTTTTGAGAGACACTGTTCTGGGAATAAGACAATAATTGATGTTAAATTCTCACTATTTCCCTCTCACCTGACTTTCTGAAGGAAATAATCACTGTCCCATATGAACAATAGTTAGATCAGGCATTGAGAAAATAAGAAATACTTAACATTTTGCTCTGAAGCCTTAAGTCACATCACTAAAAACCTCATCACACATCATGTGTTTCTTACATTTACATAGGCAGCAATGGCAGATATCAGGAAATGCAGAGCATTACATCTTCATTAATAAAAGTAAGAATAATCACAAGCTTATTTCCACAGTTACTATAAAATTCAAATATTCAGGCATATTTGGCCATAAGTTTGTAAAGTGAATGATTGTTGTTAACAAAATACAATTACAGATGGTTACACAAATATGAAATGCAATAGGTCTCTGTATAAATTAAAGAGTGTAAATGTTTTTTTACACCGTGGCATATTTGGATGATCCATCTTCAGCCTTTAACGTTTCTTTCTGCCTTCTCAGCAAAATACGACATGCAAAATTAGCCAAAGCAGATCCTGCAGCTTTTTGCTCAAATGGTAAATTGTGCTTAGAAAGATCCCCAAATACATGTTCTTAAGGCTTGATATATGTATTTTATTCAATGTGTGCAAATTAAAAAATATATTTAAATAAATAAATAAATAAATTAAGGATTAGCATAATTTACATTGAACAGAATATCTGTATTACAGCAATATTTCAGCTTCAGTGATCCATAATTAAAATGGACCAAGCATCTAGAGAGTGTCAAATAGATAGGACAGCTTGTCTCAAAGATTAGGTTCACAAAGCAGCGAGACTTAAATTTGTAGTTTATTCAGTGCATTTGTTTATTCACTTAATTTTAATCAATGATGTGTACAACATGACTTTCAAATATTTTCAATCTTTCTGATGCTGATTACACATTATCCTGTACTTCCTTGTCTTTTAACTCACTCACTTTGTGAACCTCACCTTAGTATCGAAACATGCTCAAATTAGCCTGAGGTAGTGTGTTAGCAGGCTACTAGAGGCAGAAACCAATTATGCCCAGCATTAAAGACAGAGCCAGTGTGGACACCAGTGAAGTGGCCGAAGGCCCAGCATTATACAACAACCTGTAGGACACCACTTCCTGCTTCAGGCCACTCTCTGTGGATATGCAACGGAATATACCTTCCTTCAAGGGCAGATCAGGATTTGAGCCAAGCACACACGAAGAACCAGAGACGGTACAGGGGTAGTGCTTTACACAGTTGTCCTTCTCCCAGCTGTAGGTGGCGTGGTAGGAGCGAACAGGACATGGCAACAGAACTGGGCCATCTTTGTGCACCTGCACTTCCTTAGGAATTGTTCGGCGTATCTTTAGTGCTGATGCATAATCAGAATAATATACATAATTAAAATGTTATTTAATTAATGCACTGCTTCAAAATGTGATTTTGTCAGTTTTTAACAAACAAACAAACAACGAAGCCCATAAATGAAAACACTGAAATTGTTTTTATTTGTCTATTTCTCTGTTTAATAAAGTTACTAAATTACAGATTTTCATTTTTATTGTATTTTAAGTAAATATCCCAACTTGACTGGAATTTTTATGTAAATAATAGTATTTTTTACACATAACTCCAGTTATGTATATAATGTATATAATACAATGACTAGTATACATGGAAATAGGTTTTACATTTTGCTGAATAGTCATTTAAAGTCACACATTTTTAAGGTTTGTCTTGATTTCTCAGATTCCTCAAATTTTCAATCTGATTAAGAAATTTTGCGCATGTAAGCATACTGTAGCTTGTGTTTATAAGTTGGACAACAGAATTAGGCAGTTCTGAGAGTTGGGTGAATTTTTGAGCTCATATAAGTGGCTTACCTGCATTTTCTCCACAAAGAGAAGCATTTGAGTGGTCAAGGCTCTGGAGAAGTCTACTGGTTTTAAAGAAATTATTACAATTACTACCGCACAGTTACTTAAACAAAAATGTGTGAAAAGTTTTGCTGTTGTCATACAAGAGGAAAATCATAGCCATACCCAGTAGAGACAGTGTAATTTTCAGGAATTGCCAGACATTTCTTTTTGGCCAAATCCCACCCACAGTATGGGTCCCTGGAAAGAATGCACTCCCTGCAGCTGTCTCCATATCGACTGCAGTCAGCCAGGGGTAGGCGCTGGACTTCCATTGCTGTCCCTATGTAAAGATGACCCTTGAAATATAAAAACAATATAAAAAAGAATCCCTGTGAAAAGCTCCACATAAAACATTCACACTCTATGATTTATTATTCTAAAACGAATTTCTTTAACTCTCAAATACTATCTCTCAGTCCAGTCAACCTTATTTACTGCACTATACTTGGTGCCTGAAATAAAAAAAAATGTTTAAATGGCTTGGTTTTGTTTGGAGTTATGTTGTTCTACAAACCATAGCAAGGAACACATACTTTCTGTGAGTCGATGGCCATGTTAATGATGGGCCCCTCATTGTGGAACAGAGAATACTGGGATATGATAAAAGCTTCTTCAATAGTGTGGAGCACTTTCAGAATTTTTCCCTGTTCTGTAAAATCAAGAAAAACGTGAATGGATCATATTTCATTAGTGCATCTGAAACAAATAATCTATTTTTATTAGTGGCAACATTGGTAACCCCAACGGGTACCAGTTACAAAAGCATTGCACATGTTTGAATAATATTTTTGTTATAATTACCATATGCATAAGTTAGTAAATAGATTCTTAATCTCTGCTACGTTTTCTGTAGGGTTTAAATATGTTGTTTATTCTGTTATGTACAAGGACAATCCCTAATAAATTCCCTTTTAATAGATGGAAAATATTTTTCTTAAAATTATTTTTTAAGAAATTTTCTTTTTATGTCTGCAGCCACCAAAAGCCGTCTGAGAGCCAAGAGATAATTGGTCACGTGAGGTTCTCCAAGCGCTCCCTGCCCTAATAACTATCAGCTGCTTAGGTGGAGCTCTTTGCAGGTCAACACGGATCTATCTCTTGGAGAAACGCGTGATAAACTTTGCTTAACCTAGTTTCATGCTTTTGACTTCGCCATGTTTTATGAACTGTTGTTTTTGGATATTAATAAATCTCATATCTTGACACAGTGGACTTTGAGTGCTGTTTTTCGGACTTTTTCAGAAAGCCAAGCACTAGAGTGATGTGAAACCACAGTGACATCATTCAGTTTGTTTAGTATCTTCTGTGCTTTGCCATTCGGCCATTTTGTGTTATAATTCTGCCATTTTGTTTTGTCCCAACACTCTGTGCCATTTGTGTTTTTTTTGTGTTTGCTAAAATAAAGTGCTATTGTCTCCATATATCTGTGTAGGGGTCATTAGAGGTTGACCCGCCTCAACAAACCCAGCAGACAAAGCAGAATTTCAGTCTGTTGTTTTTGAGCACACAGCAAGTAGAGATGTGCTGTGCAGACAGCGTTGCTTCTCAGCGCTCTGCTGGAGTGCTATAGTGGTAAACCTGACAAATGCTCCTTCATTTACCCTTTCTTACGCTGACTTTAGTACCCACTTTAAGTGAATTTTGACCACCCAGTTGACGACTGGGATTTGGATGAGAATTTACTCACTATGTTTCAGGGAAATCAATGTGTAGCTGAGCATGCCTTGGAGTTCTGGACCATGGCAGCATCCAGTGGGTGGAATGAACCAATCCTTAAGGCAGCATTCCGGAGAGGCCTGCAACCTCATGCTGGGCCTACCTTGGATGATTTGCCATAGTTTGCACCACAGGGAGTTCCAAGCATATTAACAGCAATGTTTTGAAAACTGTCTGCACACACGTTTTTAGCATGTCCTTTAAGCCATATTTTTTTTCCTATTTTTCCCCTCCATGGTCAACTCATCACCTGGGCTATGCCTAGAAATCAGCTCACTTTTGGTCTCAAACCGAGCAATTATTAGTGGACTATGATGAGCAAGGACATTCATGAATTCATCACATCATGTGCCATTTGTGCTAAAGCAAAAGTCCCCAGGTCCTTTCTAATGCACTGCTGCTCTTGCCTGTGCCAGAGAGACCCTGGTCACATTTAGCCATGATTTTGTTTCTGATCCACAATCATCAAAATCCGAGACTATTATATTTGTCATAGTAGATTGGTTTTCAATGTTAGTGAGCTTCATTCCCCACCGCCATGGAAGCTGCAGAGATTCCAAATTGTAAACATGGATATCAAGTGTGGGTTGCCATCAATAACCAATTTTATGCACCAGGATCAAAAAAGCTAAGCCTCAAGTACATTTCCCATTGTAATCAGTGTCATTTCCTACAGAGACAATTACTATGCTATTGCAGTATTCACCCCACTTTTCAAGTCAGTCAGCTAAAGTCAGCCAAGGGGTTCCCTTGGATGGCCAAAGTGGGGAACAACAGCAGCCCACTCCAGTGGAGGGTGAGGTAAATTACATGGTCAAGGAGCTCAATAACTACAGGCATTCACAAAAATTAATCCAATACCTACTGGCTTGGGGTATGGAGCCTAGGAACTTGCGTATTTGTGTTTATTTTGTATGTGCTACAATAAAAATGCTATTGTTTCCATATATCCACTTGGGAGCCATTACATTACTTTTATGTTTGAAGAGTGCCTGCAAATCTTAAGACTATTACAAGTTTTGCCATTTCCCCTACCTGTTCCCAGGTAGATAACACTATAATGCTCATCGTTGACTGCCAGCACAGTATCTGCTACAATGTGTGTGAAGTGGTCATTTGTAGGCAGGTCAAGAGGAGCTTCTCCAACTGGCAGTATTACATCCTCAATCTCAGGATGATCCCTGGCCACTGCTAGCAGTTTTGGGTATTGAGCAGCTGTATAATTCTTAGGACCACACTGGGAATAGAGATATAAGAAAGTATATGTTATGCTAATGTAATCGATTGTACTGTATAGTATGAATTAAGTGTCAGCTTATAAGATAAAATGGACAGGCAATATATAAATACGTATGTATATGTACAACTGATAATAAATCAAAGTGAATGTTATGTACCTGTCCATGTCGATTTCCAGTGATTGGGCTGTTGTACCCTTTAAGCTTGGACTTAGCAAATGCCTGGTCAATGTCCTCAATTGAGTAAGCACAGACTACAGTTGTATCCCTATTACAATTCAGATAAAGATATTATTTAATTTGAGATTATATTTCCAAAAGTATTTGCTCACCCATCCAAATGGCAGAATCAGGTGTTCCAATCACGTTCATAGCCACAGGTATATGGATGCTTCAGCATACCAAGATATTTTAGACAATTTCATGCTCCCAACTTTGTGGGAACAGTTTGGAGCAGGCCCTACCTCTTCCAACATAACTGTGCACCAGTACACAAAGCAAAGTCAATAAAGTCTGGTGTGGATGAATTTAACTGGTCCTGACCTTACCTTATAGAACATCTTTGGGATTAATTAGAGCGGAGACTGAGTGCCAGGCCTTCTCATCCAACATCAGTATGTGACCTCACAAATGCATTTCTGGAACAATGGTCAAAATTTCCCATAAACACGCTCCTTGTGGACAGCCTTCCTAAAAGGGTTGAAGCTATTCTGGCTGCAAAGGGTGGTCCCACATCATATTGAACACTATGGATTAGCTTACATGCAAGGCAGCTGAGGAATACTTTTGGAAATGTAGTGTAAGTGCACCTTGTTTGCCATTTGTTTAAAAAAGTTAGTAACAAAATATTTTATTGTGGAAAGTAATTTGTGCATAGAATGTTGAATTTTTGAGTCATATTATGTCTGAATTTCTACCTTTACTCACCATGCATTGGAGAAAAGTCCATACATAACACCAGTGCGATGTGAGGATGTCAGCACGAATGCTCGCTTGATGTTGTTGTACTGCTGAGGAGTGCTGCCTGTTCCACACATCACACGAGCTTTTAGGAATGTAGTCCAAGAGTCAGGCAACACTGTCTTTGTACCCCCCTCATCATTCTAGAACACATACACATACCAGCACACACACAGATGCATTAGTCATGCTTATATTTTGATGTGTATATATATATATAAACAATAAACACAGCTACCATGCAGACTCGTCCAATCCGGGCCCTATAGGGTTCTTCATCTAGATCAGCCGTCTTGTTGAACTCACTGAAGAAAATGTAGATCTCCTCGTTGTTTTTCTGTGTTGCAGGAATGACTGCAGCTCCAGCAAACTGTGGGTCTGACAGAAAAGAGACAGAGAGGGAGAGAGACAGTAAGAGAGATTTTACATGACAGCTCTTCAATTCTGACAGTTAATTGGACGAAATTGGTCTTGACAAATTTAATTCCTTGTTTTCATGAGTTTCACTGTCTCCCTCTGTAGAAAACTGCTTAATTGTATGGAGATATATATGTATATGTTCTCTCTTTTATTTCAGTAATTAGTTTTAGTTATGTTTTAGTAATGTTAGGATTTATTTATACTGTGTGTTTAGGTAATATATAAAAGTAAATACCAGATTTCATAAGAATTTTGCATAAAATATACCATATATTTAATGTTCTGTACACATTATTTTCATTGCAGACAATGTAACTACATTTACATAATGACATACAACCCCAATTCTAATAAAATTGGGACATTGTATAAAACATAAATAAAAACAAAATATGATTATTTGCAACTAATTTTCAACCCATATTTAAGAAGAAACACTACAAAGACAAGATATTGGATGTTCAAATGAATAAACAGTACTGGATGCATGCAATACATTCAAAAAGAGTTGGGACAGGGGCATGTTTACCACTGTGTTACATTGCCTTTCCTTTAAGCAATAAGAATTTAGGAAATGAGGGAAGCTTTGTAACACAGTGAAATTCTTTTCCATTTTTGCTTTAGTTGCTCAAATGTCTGGGATCTCTGTTATCATTTTTTTCACGGACATCCCTGCTTATTTCAGCAAGACAATTCAAAGCCTAATTTTGCATATCACCACAGACTGGCTTTGTAGTAAAATAGTGCGGGTAATTGACTGGCCTGCCTGCCTGCAGTCCAGACCTGTCTCCAATTGAAAATATGTGGCACTGACTAAAAGGCAGGAACTAAACGTGGCTGAGCTTAAGACTTTAAGGTTCTATTTGGGAGTAACTAGAATAAACAGGTTTAGGAATGAACACATCAGAGTGACAGAACAGGTTGGACAATTGGGAGAACAAATGTAGATATGCAGGAAGCTGTGACAGCAGAACATGCAGATGTACAAAGTGAGGCGGAATAGGTTTAAAGGCAGAGGCCAAAATAAATAGAAGAAAACATTGAATAAGGAGAGTGAGATATAAGTTATTGAGGTATAGCAGTGTAAATAAATCCCCCATTCATTCATAAGGGATATTTTACAGATTTAAAAAAAAAATCTCACCAACCCCAACATAAGATAGCACAGGTCTCTTCATGATTATCCATGCAATGGTGTTCAAATGAGTCTTTATGTTAAGACGTTCCAGCAATATTAATTAATTAATTTGCTTTTCTTATTAATTGAAGAAAAGCAAAATAAGAAGAGCAATAATAAATGAGTTATTATTCAAGCATTCTAACTAATGAAAAACTCCCCCCTAAAGATCATAATGGAGTATATCTGGTTTGTTGTAGAATTTAAATCCGTAAGTGTGTGAGTGAAGCGTCTTAATTTATCCAACTGAGGTTTGTTTATACTTATGTAACTGAAACGTTTAAGATTTTTTAAAATACACTGCCACTGTGTATTTAATTATTGTGTGAAGACTTATGGCAAACAAATTAATCACATTTCAAATGACAGAATAACAACACACTGAAAAGATATTTATATTTTTGGAAACAGCATTATACTGTATGCACTACAGTGTTTGCACAATATAGGCACAGCATACAATAAATGACCCTTTTAATGTAAAATTCAAATTGACAGTGTCCAATAAATGTAGAGTAGGATTGTACAGAGTATAAAGTATATGTAAGCAATACAATATACAGCAAGGGGAAGAAATGATGTTGCACATCAATGATATTTATTATTTATTTACTTGCTTGTTTATTTGCTTTTTTGCTTGAGTGATTGACTGACTGTTTGTTTGTTATCTATATCGTCACATTCCCAAAATTATGGGAACAAAATGATATTTTTTGCTCAAATCACCTTCTCACCATGCTGTCCACCTCTGGTAAAATTGCCTATGTCCTAAGTTTAACAGATCATGTGATTCTATCCCTGTTATAAAATATCCTATGTCAAGAATGAATTGTAATGGACAACCTGAAAGAGTTGAAACTGAAAGGCAATGAAACTGAAACACCTGTCATTTTAGTGTGGGAGGTTTCATGGCTAAATTGGACAATCCTGGTGGCCAATC
>JAOUQT010000042.1:15804501-15818868 GCA_025769995.1 Xyliphius kryptos | reverse complement strand
CCCTGCTAATTGAACCTTCACACTCTGCTCTTACTGGTGCAATGTGCAATTAATGAAGATTGGCCACCAGACTTGTCTAATTTAGCCATGAGTCCTTCCACACTAAAATGACAGGTGTTTCAGTTTCATTGTCTAACCCCTGTATGTCCTAATGGTCAGACAAAATTGTGTGGAACCAAACTGTCGCTGGTTTGATCACTGTCCTGTCAAGTAACGTTCACATTTGAACTGCCATTAAGGAACACACCTAATCTCCAAATGCTTTCTGTACATCTCGATGTGAAGACCGCTGGGTATCTGTGTGTTACAGTAAGTGCACCCCTTAAAGGGTTAATTTAGAGACAATTTTCCTATGGAAATCAGTAAAGTACCTATTATTATTATCATTATTATAATCATTATTAATTAAATATTATTATTATTATTATTATTAATGGTTTAATTGGTGTCTCTAAATTGCCCATTAATGTGTAAATGCGAGTGTGATTGTGTGTGCACCCTGTGATAGATTGCTGCCATGTCTAGGGTTGTTCCTGCCCTTGCACCCCGTCATCACCGGCTACTCCATCACTCTAAACTAGGATTAAGCAGGTATATAAAATTAATGAGCGTTCATGTTTAGTCTCTCTTTGTCAGTGCACTTTGCTGAATATGTTAGCAGCCCAAGAGACATTTCTTTCGGGGCAGTGCTGAAGAGTTTATGCAAATGTGTAGCCTGGCACAGGGCTGCTTCTTCAGCCTCTGGAAAATGTGTCTGCAGGGATAGGAAGGAGAATTAGAATGCATGCTTATTTTCAGTAGTGTGCCAGAAAAAAAATGCTAATGTCCCAGGTCAACTGATCTTAGATTTAATTTCCTCTGTGGTGAAAGAAGACAGGATGAGTGGGTGAAGAATAAAGATGACCAGTTCACTTGCTGAGTTTTGTATTATGACTCTAAGAACTAAAACTGATTCTATGAAAGTAACAACAACAAAGTTAATGCTGCATACAGCTCACTTCGCTACAGCTGACACTTTAATGAACATGATTACATTCGGCAGATATTTCTACACTTGTGGATGCATTTAGACGCTTTCTTTTCTGGCTCCAGTAGGTACATTAACACTTTGTCTTAAGAGAGAAAGAAAGGAGACGTCTACACCATATCACTTGGCACATTCCCAATGGAGTCACACTTGATAGGCAGCTCCATTACATACATAGGGTCAGCACTGTGCAAAAGAGATAAGATGCAAAGCTGAAGTCGTTTTAAAAATGCACATGTCCCTTTTAAATATCTAAGAGCTTATGTTGCAATATAAGCTGCATTGATAACTTGAGGCTCCTGCTGCTATACACTAACTTGCTTTGCTTTCATGGAGTATTTATTTTTAGGTCTTAATCGATATTAGATAATACTAGATAATAGTATGCAAAAACCTATAAACCCTTTCAAAAAATGGATTAAAACCTTTAATTTATATGTTTTTAATTTAGATAAAACATAGTTTAACAGACCAATGACTGGCACATTACAATTATTCTCAGTGGGGTTCAGATCATAAAATGGGTTTAGGAATATTTCTGTACATTATCTGTGAACACAATTCAACGTACCATCTGCCATTGCCATCTAAAACTCTATAGAACAAAGCCTTATATAAACAATATCCATGAGCGCAGACGTCTTTTCTGGGCCATGGCTCATTAAAAATGGACTGTGGCAAAGTGGAAAACTGTTCTGTGTTCAAAGGAATTCAAATTTGAAGTTCTTTATAAAAATCAGGGACGCCATGTCATTAGGAATAAGGATGAGAAGGACAAACCAAGTTATCAGCGCTCAGATTCAGAAGCCTGCATTTCTGTTAGTATTGAGTTGCATTAGTTTGTGTGTGGCATTTGCAGCTTACACATCTGGATACACCAGGTATATCCAGGTTCTATAGCAACATATGCTCCCATCCAGATGATGTCAGCAAAGACCTTGAATTTTCCAACATGACGATGCTAAAACACTGCATCAATTACAGCATCATGGCGGCGTAGAAGAACGGTCCTGGTACTGAACTGGCCAGCCTGCAGTCTAGAAAGAGAACATTTGGCGCATCATAAAACGGATATATGACAAAAACAGACCTAAAACACTTGAGCAACTAGAATTCTACATTAGAGAAGAATGGGTTCATTGAACTTGAGTAACTTGGGGGCAGTCATAGGCTTGTGGTTAAGGAACCAGACTTGCGACCAGAAGGTCCCTGGTTCTATTCCAAGTAGCAACAAGTCATGGCTGAAGTGCCCTTGGGCAAGGCACCTAATCCCCAGTTGCTCCCCGAGGGCTGTGCTGGCAGTTCACTGCTCCGGGGCACATGTGCTCACTTCACCTGTGTGTGTTTTTATGTGTGTGTTTCACTGCATGGATGGGTTAAATGCAGAGGACCAATTCCGCTATGTGAAAGCATAGTGGCAGAATGTATCCCTTTCACTTTCACTTTCATCATGTTGATCTCAAAGTGGTGTCCATATGTACATTGAAATTTGACAATAGGGTGGGCAGGCTGGCATGAAAATCTTAAGCAACACCTGCCAAATGACCAAATTTTAATATCAATGCAATATTGCGCTATTGTTATTTGGGTATTAAAATTGAGACGAAGCAAAGAATTATCAACAGTGATTTAATGAATGTATTTTTTATCAATAAATAATGCAAAATGTTATTATCTGTGATCTAGTCAGTTTGATCCTTGAATAGTCAGACTCAGCAAAAATGTTGATTCTAATGTCATTTTACATCATCATATTGCTATTTGACAATGCTTATGCTAACAGTGTGCATACCTACTGGTAAAACATTTTTATTCCATGTTTATCTATAATATAATTGTTAATGTTATGTATTTGCAGAGATTGCAAATACATAACATTAACAATGTCTTGTTTTAATTAAGTTTATGCTTTTTGTTTATGAGTAGCATTTAAGTTGAGGTTTTGTTTCTCTTTGTATTATGTTGTATAGTTAGGGTGCAAGTTCGCTTCTGTTTTTGGTCTCAGCTCAGCCATTGACACACTCCCCGTTGATTCGGCATAGCTGCTTGTTATTGGTTCAAACAAATAGCAACTAAAGCACAAGTCATTGAATTCTTCCAACAGACACTTACAGGTGCTGGTCATAATATTAGAATATCATGAAAAAGTTGATTTATTTTAGTAATTCCATTAAAAAAGTGAAACTTGTATAATATATACATTCGTTACACACAGACTGATGTTTATAAATGGCAAAAAAATAATAATAAATGGTTTCACTCCATGCCACGCAGCATTGTTGCAGTAATTCGGGCAAAAGGAGCCCCAACTCAGTATTGAGTGCTGTACATGCTGATAAGTTTCATGTTTATATTTCTGAGCTGGCAAGCATTTCTTAAAATCTTAAAATCTCTTGGTCTAAAGTAATATTCTAAATTTTCTGAGATACTGAATTTGGGTTTTTTATTATTTTTCAGTTATAATCATCAAATCAAAAGAAAAAAATATTTGAAATATATCAATCTGTGTGTAATGATTGTGTATAGAATACAAGTTTTACTTTTTGAATGGAATTATAGAAATAAATCAACTTTTACTTGATGTTCTTATTTTATGACCAGCACCTGTACTTTTATAAAACATTACTGCGCCGGTATATAAGAAATCACATCTATTTATACCGGCTCAGGTCATTAAAGTAATGTTGTATGAATGTACGTGTCTGTTGGAAGAGTTCAATGAGTTCTGCTTTAGTTGTTTTCTGAACTTTTTTTGCTTGTTATGTTCATGTGGACTGTATTCTTGCCAGTTTAATTTCCTTATGTTATATTTTTGTTTTCACAGCGTCTTAAATTAAGTCATCAATTATGTCATCTGATATTATCCCCCACTTATGGTGTCATCGAATTCAGATGACGCAGATTAAATGCATGAGATTTTGTATTGTTTTATAAAGAGTAATAAAGTTCCTTTTATTTTGGCATCTCTCTATCTTGTCTCCATGTTGTGGTTCAAGGCAGGCGGTAAGACGCACTACTCTTCTGGCATGCCCACATCTGCATTTCCGAAGCAGGACATTCCTGCGGTCTTTATCGCAGTTGTTATGCTAGTTGCTATCTTACAACCCATCAAAAGTCTTTTTTCATTCTTTATGTCTGCCTTGCAGTGTTTGCGAAGATATCGTTTTTACAGTCCCGAAATATTTTACTCTGTCAATTTAAACAGGCTTTAACTATCTATCTCTCTCAACTAGACAGGAGAGGAAGTAGCTGAGACATTGCTGGGTCTCCAGGTCCCTATTGACACTGATCCAATGAATACGTATTCTTTTGAATCACTGGAAAAACTGCCCAAATCCGTTGATTATCGCAAACTTGGTTATGTTACCCCTGTCAAAAACCAGGTGAGTGAATTTTTGGTAATTTCTATTTGTATTGTTTGACAATTCCTATTTTAATGGATTTTGACATTTGACCTGGGGAAATAATTTCACACAAAGATGTACTTTGTTTGTGTTTTTCTTTTCTTTATGTTTAAGGGCTCATGTGGTTCCTGCTGGGCTTTCAGCTCAGTTGGTGCTTTAGAAGGTCAGCTAATGAAAACCACTGGCAAACTAGTAAACCTGAGCCCTCAGAACCTGGTGGACTGTGTGACAGAAAATGAGGGCTGTCGTGGTGGTTACATGACAAATGCTTTTAGCTATGTTAGAGACAATGGAGGAATTGATTCTGAGGAGGCATATCCCTATGTGGGACAGGTATGATCCTCTTAAGTGTGTAAATATCAACGGAAGAAAGCACAATAAGATATGATATTATAATATACAAATGGAAATGTGATGCAGATTATCAAACATGTAGAGGGTTTGTGGAATACCTATATTTTTTGTTTATTGTCTTCCATTTACAAGCTACAATGTTATTATTCCTCTTATTTTTATTTGATGAAGTATGAGTGAACACACTGTATTATTTATCAATTTAAATCGTTTTAAAAAGTAGTTAACAACCAATGAATTAGAAATACCTGGAATGTTTCATATAAATCAATTCAAACAATTGAAATGTATTTATATAGAGTGTTTTACAGTTAGAAGCAGGCTTACAGAAATTATACAGTATAAAAATATGAAATTAAAATAATAAGACATATGGTAACAGTGGCAAGGAAAAACTCCCTGAGATAATAAGAGAAAGGAACCATGAAAGGAACCAGACACAGGAGGGAAACTTCATTTGGGTTATAACAGATTAACAACTAGAAAAATGTCCGTGATGGAGTGTGTAGAATTTACCCTCAAGGTGGGTCAGGTGGGTGTCATACAATCACAGATAAAGTTATGTCACAGTAGGCTTTTCTATGTGGTGTTAATCAGTCCACTGCACAGAATAAAGCAAGCCAGCTATGTGTAAATGGAGAGAATTAGAATTTGACTGTGGACAGACAGTTAGATCCCAGAAGTGTAGTACCAATGTTTCAGCAGCATCAACAAACATTCAGGTTACACAATGGCCGGCCATGTTTGGAAAAGCTGGAAGGCGCTTTCTATCGGACAGTGTATTTTAATTCATTTGGGGTGTTTGAAGATTAATTTAGCATGCACAAATGCTATTAATGCAGTGGCTCTGTCATTTTGCTTCTCATGTTTGTGTGAACAATGCCCTCTTCAGGACCAAGCGTGTGCATATAATAAATCTGGGAAGGCAGCAGAGTGCAAAGGATATAAAGAAGTAAAGAAAGGCAGTGAATATGCACTGGCATCTGCTGTTGCTAAAGTTGGTCCAGTTTCTGTAGGCATTGACGCCATGCAATCGACCTTTCAGTTCTACAAAAGAGGTGAGTGGCTTTAACAAAACATTTTTTAAACTATCTACAATTTATTTATTTATTTTACATTCTATTATTATTATTATTATTATTATTATTTTCACATGAAAGAATTTAAAATTCACAGTGTTTAAGTAGGTATTTTTATATAAAAACATCAAAACTAAACTGAAGCTTAACAAAGCACAACACAAGGCATCAATAATAATAATAATATAAGACATAATAAATAGGCAATATGTGTAGGGTCAGATGTCTGGTTCAGGCGTGTTTGTGTTGAAATATGTATTTTAAAACATACACACATATTTACATTGGACTTGGTCTTGGTTAATAAAGTCTTGCTAAAAACAGAAGATGACCTGTTACAGCATTATTTACTTCATCCACTTCATGTGTAGGATGCTCAACATCATGCAATATTTCTCCCAGGTGTGTATTATGACCCCAACTGTGACAAGGAAAACATCAACCATGCTGTGCTGGCAGTGGGCTATGGTGCCTCATCTAAAGGCAAAAAATACTGGATTGTCAAAAACAGGTGTGCTATTAGAAAATTTGTTAAAATGTTTGTTTAATAGTATTTCGCCATCTGTTATGTTGGCTTTTTAAAAACCTTTTACAGTATTTCATTATTTATTTTTTATGCTTACCTAAATATTTTTTTATATATCTTATGTTTCTATTACAGTTGGGGTGAGGACTGGGGAATGAAAGGTTATATCCAGATGGCTCGGAATCGCAATAATGCTTGTGGAATTTCCAACCTTGCTAGTTTCCCAATCATGTAAATCTATCTAGACACATTTAACCTACAAAAAACAAATAACCACTGGCACTAAGCAAGCACACACAGGGCTGAGCCATGTGCTTGTTTCCTTTGTTGTACACAGGACTATTCCTTTATTCACCGTCAAAATAGCTATTCAGTATACAGATACTGTATGTCAACAGTTAAAGTGTACGTATATGCTTTTTTATGAAGCATGTAGTGAGATAACATATCAGTGAATATATAAATTCCTCTGGTAAGGATTTGATGTGGAAAATGTTGCCTTCACAGGTATAATAAAGGGATTTTTTGAAAAAATATAAAAGTCTCTGAAAAAATGCATTATTTAAATTCCTTTGCACTAGAGACATAACCAGATACAAATTAATATTGTCTAAATAGAGTTTTTTTAATTTTCTAATATTCTCCACTCACAAGTATTCATATTTATTTGGATATGCTGCAAAAATTATAGAAAGCATGCAATCTTTTGGAATAAAATGTGTATAAAACATTTAATAGGTGTGTAAACCTGGAAAGACTTTGTTAGTTAGACAGTTGAGACCCCATACATTTTGCAGAGCTCTTTAGAACAATGGAGGCTGGATCTCTACAGATACTGATATACAGTATTCTTTCTATCATTTGAATCATTTCATAATTTCTCATCCCTAATATTTTTGTGCTTAGTTTATTTAACTTCAGCTTCACAATCCATGAATGCAATGAAAGTGATGTCATGCACTTTATCATTTTTCTGTCACACCATATAATTAGAACCTCAATCCTGTATCCACTGTAACAAATCCACTAGAATTCTGCATCTCATAAGCACCACATCAAGCCTCCATCAGTTCCACTACCTCTCCTGCATCTCCGGAAACTCTCATCCGACACCTTCTTTGCATTTATATTATATACAATTATCAAGTGTTTCATTACTGATTGGACATTTTACAAGCCACGTTGTCACAGGTCTGCAACTTAAGCCAGTGTTATTATGCTGAAGATGTACACTCCAAGTATTTACCAAATTTGAAATCTAAAATTATGTAAGGAAATTGAAATAAAGAATAAATTTTAAATAAAATAATAAGCAAATCACCCACTCACACAAACAAAAAAAGCAAGCAAACAAATCTAAGGACTGTGATTTGCCATAAGCGAAATGGGATCATATTTCCAAGAACACACAAAATAATAAAGGCAAAAGAATTATGTCTGATTCTCAATACAGTCAGGAGTAGGAGAACAAGATGTTACACTAGGGGGCGCTCAGCTCACGTGCTATGTAAAGGCAATATACAGGAAAACAAAATGAGCAGATTGTTTTTAACAGATTTAACAGAACTGCAATGATGTACCACAGCCCTACATCTCTCAGACTAACAAAACCCTATTTATGATTTTGTGATCAAAGTCAATTCAGGCACAAGAAAATGAACCCCAGCTCCAGTTAATTTTCTTATCAGACCAGTTAATTTTCAGGGAAACTACAGAAAAGTAGATGATACTTCCCTTTTCTTTAAAACACACAGACATTGCCTGCAAACTTGTGGTCACTCTTTGTTCTCATGTAAGACATGTTAATAACTCATGTTATAATATTTGCCTATGACAAACATGTAATAAAAAACACTCAGCAGCTGGTGTGCCAAAAGGGTAAAAATAGACTCAACATACTTTTCTCTTCGTTTCATCCTCATTTTGATTTTGGCTGCAAGGTATTATTACAGAATGGTAATTATACTGTTTAACTGGATTTATTACAGTATGGAAAACCGTAAATAAATCAGTAGCTTCATAATTTTTTAGTTGAATGTGGTACTTTTTTAATCAGTTCTGGCATTTTAAATCTCATAATAAAATAAATGCTGTGATACATACACTGTATTTCCAAAAGTATTCGCTCACCTGCCTTGACTCACGTATGAGCTGATTCATAGGGTTCAATATAATGCCGGTCTTTTCTTTGCAGCTAGAACAGCTTCAACTCTTCTGGAAAGGTTGTCCACAAGGTTTAGGAGTGTGTTTATGGGAAGGCCTGGCGAGGTTGGACGAGAAGGCCTGGCTCCCACTCTCCACTCTAATTCATGATCAAAAATGTTCTATCTGGTTAGGGTCAGTCAGGCCAGTCAAGTTCATCCACACCAGACTCTGTAATCCATCCATCCACTCTGTCTTTATGGACCTTGCTTTGTAACGGATGCACATTCATGTTGGAAGAGAAGGGGGCCAGCTCCAAACTGTTCCCACAATGTTGGGAGAATGGAATTGTCTAAATTGTCTTGGTATGCTGAATCATTTAAACACCTGTGGCAATGGAAGTGATTGGAGCACCTGATTCTTATCATTTGGATCGGGGAGCAAATACTTTGGAAATATAGTGTAACTTTACCTTTAACTGCACTATTAAAAGAAAGACTAGTCTATATCCTGTTAAATATTGAGATTGCACAATATACAAAAAAATATTGTAATATGTTTTCCCAGTCACACAGATAAACAGAGAATTAAATTCATGCCTTTGAACTGTAAGTCCCAAAAGAAACCCATAAGGACAAAAAGAAACATTCAATCTCTATACAAAAAGAGAGTTTGGTCATGTTAATGACCTATTGCCAATTGATCTAATGAGTTGCACTGTCTCCAAACCATACAACAAGACTGGTCTCACTAATCTCTTATAAACCTTTTCTTTCACTTTTGCTGCAACCCTTTTGTCACACATAACTCATGACACTTTTCTCCATCCACTCCATCCTGCCTTTATTCTCTTCTTCACTTCTTTTCCACACTCCCATTTCCCTGGACAGTTAATTCTAAGTGCCTGAACTCTTGCATCTTTGTGACCACTTCTCCCTGTAGCCTGACAGTTCTACCTTCCTCCCTCTTATTCACACACATGTATTCTATCTTTCAAGTGTTGACTTTCATTCCACTTCTTTCCAGAGCATACCTCCACCTCTCCAAGTTTTCTTTTAGCTGTTCTCTGCTCTCACTACAGATCATGATGTCATCTGCAAAGATCATAGTCCATGCTGATTCCTGTCTGACCCCATCTGTTAGTCTGTCCATCACCAAAGCAAACAAGAAGGGGCTTAGGGAGGATCCTTCATGCAGTCCCACCTTTACCTTGAAACTATCTGTCATGAAACCTTACTCCTGTTCACAAATAGCCTAGATTTCTCAACTCTGCCTTGTGTTGCTCATTAACTTTAAGCCCTTTAATTTTTACAGCTCTGCACATCACCCCGTTCTTAAAAATTGGTTCTAGTACACTTTCCCTCCATTCCTCAGGCATCATTTCACTCTTAAAAATTTCATTGAATAGTCTAGTCAAAAACCACACTCCCATCTCTCGTATAAATTTCCATACCTCTGCCGGTATGTCATCAGGTCTGACTGCTTTTCCATTCTTCATCCTGTTCAAAGCTTTCCTTACTTCATCCTTGCCAATCTTTGCTACTTCCTGTTCCACATTTTCTATGCCTACCATTCTTCTTTCCCTGTGATTCTCTTTATTCATCATCTCGTCAAAATACTCCTTCCATCTTTCTCTTCCTCTCCTAACCTGTCAGTTACTGAAGTTACTCTCTTCAGTCCTCTCCCTGTCCTATTTATTCTTTGCCAACCTCTTCCTCTGAATAATCTCCTGCACTTACTTGTTCCACCACCAAGTTTCCTTGCTGTCTTTCCCCTGTCCAGATGACACACCAAGTACCTTTCTGCCTGTCTGTCTAATCACTGTTGCTGCTGCTACCCAGTCACCTGGAAGCTCTTTGCTACCACCCAAAGCCTTTCTTAACTCCTCACAGCATTCCTCGTTTCCCAACGTACACAATTTTGTCCTCTTCACTACATTTGCCCTCTTCCTCTTCCTAACCACCAGAGTCATGCTGCAAACCACCATCCGATGTTGTCTAGCTACAACAAATCTTATATGTATATACAGATCATATATTTATACACAAGTCATATATCTATAGACAAATGAAATATCTATAGATATATAAATATATAAGTCATATATTTACAGACAAATCTTATGTCTATATGTTAATCATATATCTATAGACAACCAATGATTTGTAAAGGAAAATCATGAAAAATTATTTTTGCTTTTTAGATTGTCAGTGACAATTTAGCACCTCCAATTAACCTAGCATGCATGTCTTTGGTCTGTGGGAGGAAACCAGAGCACCTGGAGTAAACCCACGCGAACACAGGAGACGCTGTTTATCTAATGGAATTTACATGCACAACCATATCTAGTGTTTACAGAGAATGGTACAAAAAATATCAAGTGAGAGTCAGTTGAAAGAAAATGATGTGAGAGGTCAGAGGAGAATGTGCATGTGATGACAGAAAGACAACAGTAACTCAAATAAACACTCATTACAAACAAGAAACGTAGAACTACATCTCTGTTAAAAGTATGACAAGAAGAATTAAGGCAGTTCTGAAGGCAATATCGGGTGCAACCTTTTACTAGCATTGTGTACCTAATAAAGTGGTGTGTGAGTGTATTCTAGGGTCATTTTGTATTGTACTTTAAATAAGTAAGTATGCAGGCTATGCTTAAAATATTGAGTTTAACCTAAAACATTAATTACACATACAGATGTTAATATGTGAATTAACTCAATCAAAATAAAACAATGTAATGTATTGTGTTAAATTATTTTAAAATCAGTGTTTTATTACAGTGTAAGTAACATGTTGTTCAGGATCATAAACAATAAATATTTTAGAAGCAATCAAAACTCAAGCTGCAGAAACATCCATGCTGAACTTTTCTTTTGCTTCTGTCAATACAAAAGAATGCGCTGTTCTGCATCGTCTTATTAAAAAAGTTTTACATAAAAAAAAAAAGTTAACAGTCGCCTGTAAAATCTAATCCCAACTCCCAATATCTTCCACACTCTATACGATCTGATTTAAAATATTTCTCTAAAACAATGTGCATTAGTGTGTTTTTTACCTTCATATAACCAGGAGGATGCGATGTTCTGGTCCGACTCAGCTGGCGCCGGGTGACTCCAAAAAAAATTAAGTTTTAAGGAACTTTTAAACTCGGATCAGTTGCTGCGTTGTCGGCTTCTATGTTGCGACCCGCGTGGTTTCATACACACCTCATCTCTGGTGGAATTAAAAATGTTACTGTGGACTGTTTAATTTTTGCAAAAAGAAAAGCGGTGTAAGGAAAGAAGAGAGAGAGTATGAGCTCAGATCCCTTCACCAAAGTCACAAGAATGAGCCTCAAAGCGGACATTTTAAGCCCCGCCCACTTTCAGCGGCTTTTTTCCCCTAAAATATTTCAGTCCGAGGCCTCGCCCACGCGGGAGTATACTGACTTTTGATTGGCTGTCAACAACGTGATAAATTATTAAAAAACGGCAAAAAGGCTGTGTGTGTTTGTGTGTGTGTCAATAATCTTTACATTAGTATTGTAAATACTTACATTTTATTGTTAATATTTGCACTGATTTTTTATTGTAATTATACTTTTTATAGTGTAATGCAATTCAATTTTATTTTATTTTATTTTATATTTGTGTAAATACTGTTTATATTTTGTTAATTTTATTACAACTTGTATTTTTTTTTACTTGTAACTTTGGCAATACGAATGCCCTTAATTGTCATGCAAATAAAGCTTCTTTTAAGTTTGAGTGTGTGTGTGTGTGTGTGTGTGCGTGCGTGCGCGCGCGTGTTTGTATTTGTGTGAATATTCAGTTTTTGTGATGACCGATTCTTGAAAGACATTCCTGATTCTTGAGGAGATTTTGGCATTTTTGCCTCATGATGAAAATGTTTAATCGTTTAGTTTTTAACAATGAAGAAAAATCTAAAAAGCCAAAATGAGGTTAAGTTTAGGTCTAGTGCTAGTATTATTAGCTACATTAATAATTAATTAATCATTATGGACAGTCCTCACAAGTATAGTAATACCATGAGAAAGAGAGAGCTACACCCCTGATATTTTTCATGATTTTCCTTTATAAATCATTGGTTGTTGGGATCAGCAATGTCAGTGAAATATATCATACAGTAGACAAAGTGAAATGAATGTATAGTGTTTATAGAAAGTGTGCAATAATTATTCAAACACCGCAACATAAAATTACATTAATATTTAGTAGACCCTCCTTAGAAATAACAGCCTCTAAACGCTTCCTATAGCTTCCAATGTGAGTCTGGATTCTATATAGGTATTTTAGACCATTCTTCTTAACAAAACATTTCCAGTTCCGCCAGGTTTGAGGGTTTCTCAGCATGGACAGCTCACACCACAGATTTTAAATAATATTCCGGTCTGGGGACTGAGATGGACATTCCAGGACATTGTACTTGTTACTCTGCATGAATGCCTTAGTAGATTTTGAGCAGTGCGTAGGATTGGTGTCTTGTTGGAGTATCCAGGCATGGCACAACTTCAACTTTGTCACTGATTCTTAAACATTGTTCTCAAGAATCTGCTGATATTGACTGGAATCCATGCCACCCTCATGCCAGATTCCCAGTACCTGCACTAGACACACAGCCCCACAGCATAATGGACAACCACCAAATTTTACTTACTTTCTTCTGCTTTACAATGTGCGCTGAATAATTTAATGATGCACAGTGACACAATTTGCAGCAAAATAATTTTGTAGGTTTTGGAGCTGGTCTGTGGGTGGACTATTACTGTTATCACCATTCTTTGCCTCTGCTTATCTGAGATTGTTCTTGACCTGAGACTTGCAATTGGCTCCTTAACCCTTTCTCTTAATTGGATTCACCCGTCATTGACATTCAAAACAAACTTTGTGTTGCAATAATTAGTGCTAAAAGTATTCAAATCAGTAAAACGACAAAAGTGCACACATTCGTGCATCTGCTTAATTTTTGTTTTAATAATTATTGCACACTTTCTGTACATCCTATAAACTTCATTTCACTTCTCAAATATCACTGTGTTTGTCTGTTATATGATATACTGTACTTTTTAGGACCAGCTCTTGATGAAACAGCAACTATGTGGATCATTCTCGGTTCTGAGAAAATGTATGAGGCTTTTCCACAAAAATGAATTCATTCAATAATTCATTCATATACTTCTGTTTAATTCACATGGGTCGCGGGCCACCAGGCAACTCTGAACAAAAGGGCAGGAACAACCCTAGCCAGGGTGCCATTTAATCACTCTAGAGACACCAATTAATGTATACTAGCATGCATGTCTTTGGAATGCGAGAGGAAAACAGAAAACCTGAAGAATACCCGTGTGAACATGGGAAGAGCATGCAAACTCCACAAAGCACGCAAACTCCACTTCCTGGGTCGTCCCATCCAGGGATCGAACCCGGGTCCTTTTTGCTGTGAGGCGACAGTGCTACCCACTGCATCATTGTGTAAAAAAATACATAAGAACCAAAACATTGCTTATGTCATTAATGTGGTGAGCGTTAACATTAAATAGCTGCTTTATTAATGATGTCTACTGTATGGAAAGTAAAACACTCCCAGCATTCCATTTCAGCTGCACAAGCTGGGCTACACTCGTCGTTGTTTCTTATCTCTGTGTGCATTACAGCATGAATTAAAAATGTACTCGTTTCCTCTGTCTGTTATATATTTATGGCAATATCTCTAGTAATACAAGACTATTTTTATTTTTTATTTTGTGTCTGTATTCAAACCAGCCATTAGAAAACACAAGCCAGTGTATTTCTAGTGCCGGTCCCAAGCCCGGATAAATGGTGAGGGTTGCGT
>JAOUQT010000042.1:15776295-15786352 GCA_025769995.1 Xyliphius kryptos | reverse complement strand
AGCTATAATTAAAGTCACAAAGTATACACAAAGATTAGTTTATAGTTTGAATCAAACATTGGAAACAGCATCGTGATTTAATTGATTTTTTTTTTCAAGCTAGCATATTTCCACCCTCACTGTCTTAGGAAACACTGTTTTATTTGCGAAGTTATTATTTTTTAGTTTTATTATTAAGATGATGAAGATAAACCGTGTGATAAAGCATTTTTTATTCCTCTGATTGAAATCGTAAATATTTCCAAGTAAAACAGCTGTTATTAATTACTAATACATCTGACATGTAAACATATATACTTCTAATAGTTGAACGTGTTGTAATACAACACACTATCGGATAATTACACTATTATCAGACCAAGCGGTCATTTCTACCACATACAGTGTGTACAGTAGAGAGTGAAATCAAACAGCGTTTCTCCAGGACCAACAACTGACCGATAACTTGGTTTCATTAACAACCAGAAATATTCACATACAAGCATATATATATATATATATATATATAGCAGCACTGGTAAAAAGGAGACCAACACTTCAAGTATGATACACATGTTAATAATACACATGCTGTGGCATAGCATGAAACTAATCGAGGTTTTATTTATTTTGTGAACTTATCAGTTAAATTTTAATCGTCTCTGTCAGGTAGATTAAGCGCATTACAATACGTTTCTATAGACTACGCAAATATAATGTAGCTAAATTGATTTAGTTTTATCTCCTTTTATTTTGAAAATAATATAGTCACACGAATTAAAGTGTATATTTTATGCAATGTCAAGGTCAACCATAAATATTAACTATAAATACATTTGAAAACCATTCTAATCTAGTAGATATAATATCGAATTTGCATTTTAATTTAATTATTTCTATCTTATATTCTAAAGTATCGGACATGCAATTTGCTATATAATAATAATAATAATAATAATAATAATAATAATAATAATAATGTTTTGCTAAGAAAAAGCCACAGTGCTCAACGACTACATTACAACACTGTAATAGATTATAAGAGTCTGGTTCATGCCTCAGAGCGAGCTAACCTATAGTTTTTTTTTGTCCTGCATCCTTAGTCTTATGAAATTTATAGAAAATGTCAAACTAAAGGCTGGTTGTGTGTGTGTGTGGAGTAAATGTCCACATGGTTCCACGTCATCTAATACAGGATCTCTATACACGCAGCCACACATGGTTCTTATGTTCCACTACACACCCTTATCTTAAAACATTAAGGATTATAGCCTAATATTTTAAATATGAGCTACATATATAATTCCCAATCACATCTCCCTATCCACCACTTGACAGCCTGTGGCCTACACTGGAAAAAAATGTTTTTTCTTTACTTAGTTTATAGAATGAAGATTTTTAAAGTAGGTTCTACAAAGAATATATTATTATAGCCTTGCTACTTGATACATTCACGTATTTCAGTTTATTACTTGGGGTTTATTTGATCATCAAATACAGCTGTAGATATTATTTTAAATACAAAAGTAAATTTTGCATTGTTTTTTTATTTCTTGCATTAAAAATAAGCAAAAAAAAAATAAAAAATGCCAGTAAGTATGCATATTGTAATCCATGTTCCATACTTAGTGCAAACAAACTCATGATTTTTGGATCTTCTCAGTATAAGTATATTGATTGTCTGGGACGTAATTTCACCAAAGGAAAGTGTTGTCACTTTTTAAGAAATAATATTACAGTGCTAGTTTGTAGTATTTCATTGCTGTTTTACTTTCTATACTCTTGGCGAAATTAGTCACTAACCTAACTTGAAGTCCCTTTTCCTTCATTTTTTTGAAATAGGATTCCATACATGATTGCAAGCTTAACATTACATTAATATTACACAAATAATAATAATTTTAATATCTGGGTGCCTTATTTTAGCAGGAGTAGCTTGGAGAATACAAGGACTTTCCAGTATTAAACAAGAACATATAAATATAAAAAATTAAAAGTGTTACAGAAAGACATACAAGACATCCAAGTGCTGTGAGATCTCGAGAACAAACTAACAACCGGTTGGATGATGCCTCAGATTTGTTTTAGTCATTTAACTCCTTTATTTTTTATCCAGTGTGTCTGAACTATTTAAATCAAACTGAAATTGAAACTGCATTTCCAATAACAGAGCAAAACAATAAAAACAGTTTAAAATATGTTTATATAAAATAATGTTACAGTGTGTTTTGTATATGATCATCATCTGTATTAACAAATACCATATAATGTATAAAAGTATTTAAAAGCCATAATTTAATATGGTGCTGCATTGTTTATCAGTAAACACTATGAAGATATTTATATATATTTAGAGCAGGTTGTTGCAAAGTAACATTTACTAAAGGATTTCTAGTTAAAGCCAGATAGAATTATAAGTACCTTTACTTGAAGAATTACCTCAAATGTACTTAATTTTTGTTAAGTAAATACATTTTGCCAGTGTGTATATTGATTAGGGAATATAGAACATATTGTAATTACAACACCTACTCTATGTATAAGAACATATCTAACTATGTGCTTTTTATAATGTGTGTAAACTATGGCCTGTAGTGCAGTACATATTGATACAAAATGCATATTAGTTATGATGCATGAACAAGATTGGCATGCACTGGCAGGTATACGTGAGATTGACTTCAATTTAATTTAAAAAAATTAAAAAACTACCCACCTCAAATGCAATAATTGGCAATAATGTAATATTAAATGATATAATATTAAAATAAATAAATATATAAATAACACTAATAGTAGATTTAAAAAAAAATCAATCTGCAATGCAGTGATGTTTATATTAGGTATAGTATAAGGCAGAAATAACATAGTAGTTTTAGCAGAAATCAAAATAAAAGATCAAAACGAGCAAAACCAGCATCAGTTATTCCAATCTGGATCATGCAGAGATCACTTTTCTATCCGTACTCAGATTGCACTTCACTGTCATGCACAACACACTAAAAGAACATCAAGCAAGCGCTATCAGCTACAGTATGCATGAGTAAATCTTTCATACGGTACAATACCAGAACATCAGCAATACAGACAGCTAGCTGACATGCATTATAGGACTGCAAACATTAACAGATTTTCGATGTCTGTAAATACACATTACTGTGCATGAATATATTACATAGAGATGTGTGTGTGTCATTTCTTCCAGAATGAATTCCAGTAAGACAACGATTCCCTTGCTGGGTGGTAGAGGAAGTCACAGTGCAGCCAATGTGTATCTTCCATATTCTTCTCTCTCTCTCTCTCTCTCTCTCTCTCTGTCTCTTTCTTTCTCTCTCTCTCAATTTACGGCCATCTCTCTTGTACCGTCCAAGGTTAAGGTCAGCAATTTGAATCCTTTTCCTCCTGTTCTGCACTTTTATTTGCTTCACTAGCTGGTATGCTCCAAATCCAGTTTTCTCTCCATCGCCTATATCCTATGTCCCTTTCTGTGCTGTGCTGCATATGCCATAGTGCTGCATGAGTGTGTGTGCTCAGTGTTTCTCTCCTGCTCTTTTTAATCAGCATGTTAATAAGAAAGGTAAGTAATCAATACTTCAATGGCCTGGTCATACGATTGATACCATCTTGTCCACCCGCCCATCATTCCATCGAACACACACACACACACAAACACATTTATTATCTCTCTCTCTTATATATATATGAATGTCATGAACATACTATAATAAAAGAAAATTATGTAGCCATACCAGTATTTTTAATTCAGGCTAGTTCTATACTACATATAAATTATTGCAGTTATTTGAATCTTGTAGGTATTACTAGTGGAAAATTATCTTCTCTTACTTCTCAATGCATTCAATAATTTTATACATAGATGACAGAATCTTAAATGGCAGTGAAAATATATGTTACTGTAGGGAGGGAAAAAAATCTCAGTCTGCAGTATTCCATAAATAAGCTAAGGGCTCTAAATGCACAAAGAGAATATATATATTTTCTTAACCCAAAAGACAGAGTAGTTCTCCTCACATATACCCCCATGATAAAAATATTTCTGAAAGCTGAAAGAGCGTGTTTTCCCACCCCAGGGTAAGGTCTCCTACAACAAATGCCTCTGCAACGAGCAGGCCAACTAGAGAGTGATGGCAAAGGATGAAGAGAATTCCCTTACAGAAGAAAGTGTCAAGTAAAAAAAGAGCTGAAAAACAAAACACATAAGCACAAGGTAGCCATTATAGTTTCCATAACAAGGCTATTGTTGAGAGCATAGTGGTCGGGTCTATACAGTCTAAATATGGCAGTGCTTCTGTCATGGGAGCAGCTGATTACAACATCTTTCCACCTTCATTGTCTTAGGAAGCACTGTTTTACTTGGCTTCTGTCTACATTTAAGACAAAGCTATATCACATATTACGTGCACATCTAGGTGGATGCGACTGATGATAAACGTCAGTGTTATTATTAAAAGGTTATGATGTACTCATTTCAGTACAGATACATGTACATCCTTGATTATCTCTATATGTCCGGAAGCTTTAGTAGCAAAGTATCATTCAAAGGGGTATATCATGTTTCAGAGACCATTTATATGAGAGTAAGATTGCTAAACTAGGATCAGGTTTCCTCTGCTCGTATCAAAGTGCAAATATATGTAAAAAATTACCATTTTCAAACACCACCATGTTATGATTAGAAAATAATTTTAATGTTTAAGAAAGGCTTGGCACCATTTTAAATTAATCTGCAATATTTTCTCTTCTAGGCGTATGAGTGACCACTGCTTGACTGACCCCCCTTTAGGCTGAGAGCCCCCATCACCCACACCTCCATCATAGATGCTGCGGTCACCTAGCAACAGAGATCTAAGGTCAGGGGTCAAAGACCAAAGGCTATTTCAAATTATTCGATATGTGTATTGTATAAGCACATAGAACCTTCCAGAATTATTGTCCACTGTGTGTATGACAACATTACGATAATATATGGCTAAAAGACGAGGCGGTGATAAATCGTTTCACTTAATAAATATATGTACATTGTTCAGTACATGTACGTGATATGTTTAAACATGAATGAACATGAAAACAGGCATCTACTTGTTCATATTTTCCTGCAATTCTGATTGTTGTAGAACGATTTCATTCGCTTCCCATTTATATGTAGTTTAAATCTTTTTGTTTTGCTCCAAATCCTGGATGACCTTTTCTCTCTCCTCTCATAAAATCAGCCTGGGGTCATTGACCTTAGGTGACCATGCAAGGAGGATGGGCACGATCCAATCACCTTAAACAGTTGGAGGCAGAAGGATGTATGGAGCAATGAAAGCATGGGGGAGGATATATAATGCCATAGTACTAATCTCTGTCTTGATCAGGTCTAAAGCACCCTGAATGAAAAAGATAGATAAATGAACATCACCTCTAATCCGTTTGTACATGGCATTTGCTCTTTTGAAAGGATGTGAAATGTCATATCTTGCACTCAGCACTGTTTTAGTCTAAGACTTTTGCAACCTTGGTTCCAGGGAGAGTATGAATACACATACACACTGGAATTTGTAATATGTTATCATGTAACATTTAGCAAATGTTACAGCTTTATTCCAAAATGGATTAAAATCATTTATACCCCATAAAACATTATTTTACAATAAAAAAGCAAAAAAAATCCACACATACTTTAATATTCACAGCCTTTGCCATGCCAATCAAAACTGAGATCATGTGCATCCTGTATCCACTGATCAACCTGGATATTGGATTTGATTGGACTCAACCTGTGCTAATTCCAGTTGATTGGATATGATTTGGAAAGGCACACACCTCTCTATATAAGGTCCCATAGTTGACTGTATATGTTAGAGCACAAACTAAACCATGAAGTTTAATAAATTGTCTACATACCTCCGAGATAGCATTAAAAGGTACGAATAAACACAGTGGCCACCATCATACATAAATGGATGAAGTTTTGAACCACCTGGACACTTCCTAGAACTGGCCTTCCAGCCAATCTGAGTAATCAATATAGAAGAGCCCCAGTCATGGAGCTGACAAGGAAGGGGGAACTCTTCAGAGCTTTAGCAATGCTCTGTGGAGAACCTTCCAGAAGAAAAACCATTTCTGCTGCACTACACCAATCAGGCCTGTATGGTAAAGTTGCGAGATGGAATTTTCTCCTCTTTAAAAGGGAAAATGTGGAGTTTGCCAAAAAGTACTTTCATACCAGGAGAAACAAATATGCTAAGCTTAATGCTGTGAGCTATATCAGGAACAGAGATACTAGTCATGGTTGATGGAAAGATAAATGCAGCATACAGAGACATCTTTGAAGGTTCACTTTCAAACACATGGAGCTAGAGATTTAATGCAAAGAATAATGGGGAAAACTGCCCAAAAATAGGTGCCTCTATCTTCATACTCAAAAAGAACTTTATTTGCTGTTAAAGGTGCTTCAACAATACTGAGAAAAGGCTCAGTATTTTTTATAAATTTGCCAAAAAATACAAACTTTTTCACTGTCGTTATTGGTTATTTTTTGCATAAGTAGAAAAAAATGAAAGTAATACATTTTGGAATCAGGGATAAAAAATGTGGAAAAAACTAATTGATAATACTTTCCAGATGCACCGTATATTCTCGAAATTACAAAAATTTCTTAGACAGTTCTGGTAATGTTGTTCTGACAAAATGGAGATTCAAATCACCTGTGATTCTCTAATAAAAATGAATTATTTCACACAAGCATGCATGGCTCTCATTGTAGGATTCAGCTAAAACTGCATTAGTGGCTGTATGTGATGCGGCACACCCTGCTGCTACAGGCCAGCTGTGCTGACAGCAAAGAGCTCAAGCACTGGGCAACTGTCACTTTATTCCACACTTACACACACATACACACACACCCCTCCTCCAACTACTCATACACAGATGGCTGGTCAGCACGTGCCCGGAGGAGGGCACAACAGTGACCCCCCAGCTGGACATTGTGGACAGGTCAGTGATACTCAATCCCCTCTTTCAGGCCAGCTGCTACTGGGGCTGGCCTAATGGAGCCCCTGCTAACCCACACACATGTATAAATCCCAAACCCTCAGGCCCCCACAATACTGACCAGTAAAAGGCTTGTATGGGAAGAGGCAGCTGGAACTCATGCTGGAGCTAAGCAAGGGTAATTTTGTGGGTGCATGAGTGCGATCAGAGAAAGGTTGGGGGTGGCTAATACTCACGAAGGTGACACACAAGGACAAGAGAGATCTTTAAAAATAAAACTGACAAAGGTTTTTAAAATTGACATTAAGATCTTGTGTTTTACTGTAAAAAGTGTGTGTGGTTTTTTTTTTTTACTCTATTAGGTTAATTTTCTGTGACTGTGGTGCCATCATAACAGACATGGAAAACTGGATGAAGGAAATTAAAGTATGCATTTTTTTTTCAATACAACAAAGTTTGATGGGATATGTAGGAAACATTACAGAGCAATACGCCTGAAGACATATGTGTGCATAGATTGCATTCTACCTTACTGTAGGTTGTTTCTTTATGCTGACTGCTAATGAGTCACAGATACCCTTTACTTCCATACACCTACGAGGTGGGTGAAACACAAACACAACCTTTGAAAGAAATCTAAAATACGATTGTCTAAAATATTTTAGCTAACTATTCAGTAGGATTTAGCAATGTGTCATATTGACTTTATAGGCGATGAGCAGCATGGAAGTAAGCTGCAGCCGTGCAAATAAAAGTCCATTGCATTGCACCTTCAGGCAGTATGGAAGAGTGTGTCCTGGGCCAGGCTGAGGCAGGCAGTTGCTAAATCAATAAGACCCACACGAACACACACACACACACACATGCGTCACTGAAGGCCTGAGAGGCCATATGAAACTGCCATTGATCGGAGGGGGTAGGGAGCAGACTGACTCTGTCGTGTGTGTGTACCACAGGAACTACATGGTCTGTCTCCATTCTGAATGCAGAGGTAGCAAATAGCTTCAAAGTGACCCAAAAAGCTTGACAACCAGAATAGAAACACCTCACAATTGTGTTCATGCTGTGCTAAGATCTCTGTCTGTCAATAACTTTCTGTCACAGCTCACAAGACAACAGCAGTAAAGTACAGCTTCTGTAGTGTGTCTGCCTCTCCCTACCTTTTCCCCCCTCTACACTTCCCTACCCTCCTTGGTGTGCCTAGAATCACCCAGTGCCTATTAATAGTGCTGTGCCAGAGGTTCCCAGACACCACTGTTTTAAATGCACACAAACACTTATGAGCTCTCTCTACAGAATGGCACGGTAGATTTCTATAGTTATCTGGGTAATAAATTGCTCTCAAAACAATTTCAACCACCATGTGTCATTCTGTTAGCTGGATCAAGCATATAACTATGTCCTCTTAATGAAATAATGAATGGGTTCGCACTTTGTCATAAGCACTAAACAGCTGAGTGCCACTTGAATGGTATATGTTTCTATACTAAATGTATTGGAGGTGTCTCGTGTCGTGGTGCTTGACATTTCTTAGCCTATATGTGTATTCTGTTGCTGAAGAGCTCAATCCTTTCTCAACTTGCTCTTTTATGACCCCATCATGTGCTAACGGGCACACAGCATTGTTCATGTTTACTTGACCTGCAAATTGGGGTCAACTCAAAGTGTAGACCTGTGCACTTGTGCAAAGATCCCTCCATTTGCACATCTGAGAGAGAGAAAAGAAAATTACCCATGTATAGAACAGGATCTCTTAAAACCTAAATCAAATTCACAATATCATAAGAATGTTAACATGGGAAAAAACCAAGGAAAAAGTAAAACTCACCTTAAAACAATTGCTGGCTGCGCATGCATTGGTAATGTGCTGTGATGTTGTTGTGAATGTTTGTTTAAGTGGTCTGCACATCATCTCTGCAATTGTTTCACTGTTTTGAGACCTGCAGCACAAGCAGCTAGACACTAGACAGGTGTAAATAAACGGCGTGGCTCTGTCCTCATTCGGGTGAGTTGCTATAGCAACGGCTGAAAGAGTATCCTATCGATCGCTGCGTCCAGTTGGAATTGTGCAGCCCCTGAACCCAGGTTTTTTCTGTGCCATGATGGGCGTGGATCAATAGGCTGATATTGTATGCCTCTTTTGCCTTGTGTCTCCCACTGCCTCAATAATAGTGATAATGATAGTCAGAGGGAAGAGGAAGCCTAAAGAAAAGAAACAACAGCTAAATGTCAGATAAATCTTTTAATGTAAAAAGACAAATCTGAGAGAATTGACCTCTTTTTAAACTGTAAATCACATTTCTTTCAAAAAATGGAATGCAATTTTTTTTAGAAATTGGATTGATGAAAAGTTGTAAAGATACAGAGTTGTAAAGATTTTTTCTACAATAAAGTTTGCAATGTATTTTTCCAGGCACTTTTCTGTCAGATTTATTTAAAATGTACTCTTCATTTTTGCATATGCAAACAGTCAGGTGACATTTACCTCTAGTGGAAGTATTTACTTTTTGCCCACTTTTCTGGTCATGCAAATAACCTCAACAGTGAGCACTGACCAAGGTGCTAGTGCAAAAAAGGTGGGAGAGACATGAAGGAGGACCTAAGGGAGCTCATTTAAATCTGGCCTGAGGGATCCCTCCAGCTAGGGGTCATGGTTGGAGTCAAAGCACACTGGATTTAAAAGGTGGACCTCCTTAAGGTGCTTCTGTTGCCTGGAGGCAAGGCCATCACAATTCCTGCAGTGCTGGAAATAAAAGCAAGGCCAGGACAAAGGCTTTTTCCTTGCTTATGGCCACTGCTCAGAAACATTACCCAAATGATTGAGATGTCTGTTACATCTTTCTCTTTATCTCCTTGTGCTTCAACAAAGAATTGTCTTTGGAGTAATTTCCCCCTTGGTCCATAAAGTAGAGTCTACCTTTAGAAGCTTAAAAAATACCATTAAGTCACATCCCTGTAGTCTACAGCTACATTAAATCTTACATTTTTCACATATATAAAATATACATTACATTATATATATGAATTTTGAAGGAAATGAATAGGAAATTAATATGAATATTTTTATTTCGAGGCTTATTTT